>SJYX01002263.1:126798-183100 GCA_006410675.1 Oreotragus oreotragus
GAGAAGGGGGCGACCGAGGATGAGATGGCTGGATGGCATCACTGACTCAACGGACGTGAGTCTGAGTGAACTCTGGGAGTTGGTGATGGACAGGGAGGCCTGGGGTGCTGTGATTCATGAGGTCGCAGAGAGTCGGACACGACTGAGTGACTGAACTGAACTGATATGTATATGTATGTAAATGAGCTTATTTTCAAAACAGAAGTAGACTTGCATAGAGAATAAACTTATGGTTACCAAAGGGGAAAGGAGGAGGAGAGATGCATATGGAGTTAACAGATACTGACTACTACATATAAAATAGATTAACATCAAGGACCTACCTGTAACTGAATCACTTTACTGTATACCTCAAACATTGTAAATCAACTATACTTCAATATAAATTTTAAAAAAAAATTTATGTAGTTTAGAGCTGTTATATCTGGGAAAATGTGAATTCTGGAATCCATTAAATATGATTTATGTTGGAGAAGAGGACTATTTTTAGAAGAGTGGGAAGACCAAAGGTATGGACCTTGATAGACATGAAACAGAGAAGACTGCAGGAAGACAGACTGGAAGCTTCACAGTTCCGGAAAGGACTGCCTGTACACCCCCAAATTGTAGTCCAAGTGATGCTACTGCCATCTTAAGTTTCTGTTAAACTTAAAAAAGTGGGCTCTTTTTTTTCTCTTATAATTAAACAATCCATGACTAAGATATCCTGAAGAAGTTCATGCCTAGTGGGGAATTTGAACATGTAAACAGAGACAATTACAAGAGTGCATGGTTTGTGCTATGAAGAAGGTTGGGTACAGAGTCCTGTTGGAGACCACAGGGCTGAGTGGATTTGTATTCAGCTTCCTGTAATTTCTGAGCTGGGGACCAGCCTCACTCAAATATTTTACAAATGATACTCATTAAGTAACAGAGTGTGCAGAACTGAACTGATAAGGTTCCACTGTAGAATTCTAAGCAGGCTGTCAACTAAGGCCTGTGCTGGCTGGTCATTGCTGGTTTAAGAATTCATCCCAGGCTCCTTTTTAAGTGATTGCATTCAGTGCAGTCATTCAGTCATGTCCAACTCTTTGCGACCCCATAGACTGCATCATGCCTGGCTTCCCTGTCCATCACCAACTCCCAGAGCTTTCTCAAACTCATGGCCATTGCATTTGTGATGCCATCCAACCATCTCACCCTCTGTTGTCCCCTTCTCCTCCCACCTTCAATCTTTCGCAGCATCAGGGTCTTTCCAATGAGTCAGTTCTTTGCATCAGGTGGCCAAAGGATTGGTGTTTCAGCTTCAGCATCAGTCCTTCCAATGAATATTCAGGACTGATCTCCTTTAGGATGGACTAATACGCCTTGAATGCTGGGAGGGCGGTGTGTCTGGAGAGGTGTGTCCCCTCCGCATCCTTGACCTGTGCAAACTTTTCATCTGGCTGTTGATTTGTATCCTTTATATTAAACTGTTATCTTAAGTCGGAGAAGGCAATGGCACCCCACTCCAGTACTCTTGCCTGGAAAATCCCATGGACGGAATAGCCTGGAAGGCTGCAGTCCATGGGGTCGCTGAGGGTTGGACACGACTGAGCGACTTCACTTTCACTTTTCTCTTTCATGCATTGGAGAAGGAAATGGCAACCCATTCCAGTGTTCTTGCCTGGAGAATCCCAGGGACGGAGGAGCCTGGTGGGCTGCCGTCTATGGGCTGTCTCTTATACACATCTCACATCCATATACAACCACTGGAAAAACCATAGCCTTGACTAGGTGGACCTTNTGGCAACCCATTCCAGTGTTCTTGCCTGGAGAATCCCAGGGACGGGGGAGCCTGGTGGGCCGCCGTCTATGTGGTCGCACAGAGTCACACACGACTGAAGTGACCTAGCAGTTATCTTAAGTACAGTGTTTACCTGTGTTATGAGTTGTTCCAGCGAAGCAGCAAACCCAAGGGGGTGTTGTGGGAACCCCTGACTTTGGAGTCAGCGGGACAGATGTGTGGGTAACCTAGGGCTCCCATTTGCAGCTGGCATCTGAAGTGGGGGCAGTCTCATGGGACTTGGCCTTTAACCCATGGGTCTGTGCTCACCTTGAGAGGTGTCAGAATTGAAACTCAAGTGTAGGAGCCCCAGTTGGGGTCAGAGAGCTGAGAATCGCTACTGGAAAAACCAGACGGTTACAAACAAGGTCTCTGTTCTTACACCATGACTATCACTACTGCTAGGCTGAACCCTATGAAATTGCCTTTTTTGTAAGTCAAAAATAATTGTCACAGCATTTTGATATAATTCAACCTAATGCCTTTTCTTCAGCATTTATAATTGGTAGCAGGCACAGTACTGAGTGCTTCACATGCGTCCCCTTGAATATTCCTCACAATATTCTTGAGATTGGTACTACTGTTATTCCCAGTTTATACTTGAGACGGAGGCTTCCAGAAGCTAAGGAAAAGGCCTAGGATAAGTGGCCAGTGAGGGGCAGACCTGGTTTTGAGCACAAGCTGTATGTCAGCAGACTCTGATATGCTCCTTTCCTTGGGCTGCCTTAGCAGAGTGTCACAGACTGGATGCTTTTTTTTTTTAATATTAGGAATGAGAGTAAACTTTAATAATAGTTCACATGTTAAAAAGAGTAAATCTACGATGAGTACATTTCTTTGTGTACCAAATGAAAAACCACACAGGGACTTCCCCAGTAATCCAGAGGTTAAGAATCCAGTCTGAAATGCAGGGGATCGAATGTCTGATCCCTGGTCTGGGAACTAAGATCCCACTTGCCACAGGGCAGTTAAGCCTGGGAGCATCCAGGAAAGATCCCACACGATGTAACAAAGATCCTGCATGCTGCCACTAAGACCTGACACAGCCAAATAAATAAATACAAATCAATATTAGAAAAAAGAAAGAAAATACAATGAAGTGAAATTTAAATACATATACAAGGCAATTTTTTGTGCACTAAATAAAACACATCATTTATAAATAAATGTACAGCATGTGGGATCTTAGTTCCCCAACCAGGTGTCGAATCCACGCCCTCTGCAGGGGAAGCACGGAATCTTAACCATTGCACCATCAGGGAAGTTCTTTTTATGCCTCTTTAAAAATATATTTCTTTATTTGGCTGCTCCAGGTCTTAGTTGTGGCATGTGAACTCTTGGTTTTGGCATGTGGGATCAAGTTCCCTGACCAGGAATCGCCCTCAGACCTGTTGCATTGGGAGTGTGGAGTCTTAGCCACTGGGGAAGTCCCCCTTTTATGCATTTTTGACCAAGAGGTTTATATTCTATATTAAATCATAAGATAAAAGAAGTTATAGATGGTTTTTGTTAAATGTATTCTCTCACAGTTTCAGAGGCCAGCAGTCTGAAGTCAGGGTGTTGACAGGCTTGATTCCTTTTTGCTGAGCTCTGGGGGGAAACCTGCTGCCCCTTTCTTCCTCGCTGTCCTTGCTGGCAGTCCTCGGCATTCCCTGGCTTGTAGCCGCATCCCTCCCAGCTTTGCCTTTGTTATCACACAATCTTCTCTCCGTAGGTTTCCATCTTTCTCAGAAGAACTCCAAGTGATTGGACTGAGGGTGTCCCTTCTTGTAATACAAACTCATCATGATTACATTTGCAAAGCCCCTATTTCCAAATATGGTCACATTTACAGGAACTAGGGGTTAGGGGAGAAGGAAATGACAACCCACTCCCGTATTCTTGCCTAGAGAATTCCGTGGACAGAGAAGCCTGGTGGGCTGCTGTCCATGGGGGTCTCACAGAGTTGGACATGACTGAAGTGACTTAGCATGCAGGCATGCATTGGAGAAGGAAATGGCAACCCACTCCAGTATTCTTGCCTAGAGAATCCCAGGGACAGGGGAACCTGGTGAGCTGCTGTCTATGGGATAGCACAGAGTTGGACAGAATTGAAGCAACTTAGTAGCAGCGGCGGCAGGGGTTTAGGAATTCAGGACATTAGTTTTTTGGGGAATGGGGGAACACATTTTGATCCACACAACGTTGAGCTTCAGTGGGGAATCTATGGCTTCAGGATGCTGCATGCAGCAGCAGCAGGGGGTTATGAGTTCAGGACATTATTTTTTGGGGGGTTGGGGGGACACATGTTGATGCACACAACATTGAGCTTCAATGGGGAATCTATGGCTTCAGGATGCTGCATACCTGTGTTGCTGCCAGGATTCCAACCTGCCCATTGGTCTCCTGAATCACGCACACCCTTTACAGAACCAGGCTAGCTGGGATGACAGTGTGGGTACAGGAAGAGGGCTGGAAAAGAGGAGCCGGGCTCCTCCTCTGTGGGGGAGGGGAGGCTGCCGAGGAATCCAGGTGGACCACCCAGGACGTGTGGGCAAGGCAAGGGGGCATTTTTCATGGCTGCTGTGAACACACATCTCTCCCTGCAGTATGGTTTAAATCACCTTGACAGGAAAACCTCAAACGTAGAATCTGAGCTGAAGATGCTTTGTTTTTCCTGCTAATCAGTTCTCTTGCTTTTGGTTAAGTGGTTAGAAAGATTTCAACATTTGACAGCTGAATAGCTTGTTGGAAGCTCTTGGAAGACATCTTGGGAATGCTCTACAGAAACGCAGCAAGTTAAATGAGAACTAGAGACCCAGTGAGTGGAATTCATGACTGCATATCCTCAATACTTGTCCAAAGAGACAGGGAAATGTGTTAAGCACTGTTGTATGGTAGAAACTGCAAGGCCCAGGAAGAGTCACGAGAGAGTACCTAGGACTGTGGTCACAGACAGCTCTGGCCTTGATTCTTGGGAGAACTGGGGAGTCCCAGATGTTCATCTTGACCTTGGGGACCTGCCTGGAGTAGATCTTGTGTAAGAGTTCAGTACTTGAGGGAACCAGAGAGGAGACTGTCTCATTGAGCAGACTGATAGAAGTTGGTTCTGTCCCATCTTTTTTGGCAAGTCACAAGGAGTTCACTTGAACTAACAAGTATCCATTTGGTGATACTTGGAAAGCACTTTGGTTTTCCCCGGGGTTCTCAAGAAACATGGCCTCGCGCATTTAGGCAAGTCATGCTTCTGAGGCCAAGCCAACAAAATGGTCAGACTGCAGTCTCCAGGCTTCACATAGAAATTCTCCTCTGGTCATTTCAGCAATGACTCAGTTACTAGGAGCCCAAGTACCTGGGTAGATAGCCACCATGTGCTATCTGTTAACTCTGCCCTTCACCTTCTGGGCCTCTGCCCCAGGGCTGGCCACACAGACTCTTTTTCTTGGGCCAGACGGAGGTTTCTTAAGTGTGACTCAGACTGGAGATTAGGCCCAGGCAGAGGAGATAATTGTTCCTAGTCTGGTTTCTCCTTGGGAGGAGGAAGTTCCCATCGGAACTTTGCTCAGACGTCACCCTTATGATTCCCCTCAGCTGCTCCCCCACGTTCCACGGGTTCTGAGCCCTGGACCTTCTCATTCTGTGCTTCCCCACTCCCAGTTTCCGTCCAGAGTCCCAGCACCCACCTCTCTTCTGGGAGCCAGCTCTAATGTCCCCCTTTCCGTTGGGGATGGATTGTCAGCTCGAATGCAGTTTTTCTTATTTTCCCTGCTGGTTCTGCTGTTTCCACTTAGAAATGGCCTGGCTCTGTCTGACTTACTTCACTTAGTGTGATACTCTCTGGGTCTGATAGTCAATGTCTTCTGAGCTTCCCAGGTGGAACAGTGGTAATGAATCCACCTGCCAATGCAGAGATGCTAAAGATGCGGGTTTGGTCCCTGGGTTGGGGAGATCTCCTGGAGTAGGAAATGGTGACCCACTCCAGCATTCTTGTCTGGAAACAGAGGAGCCTGGTGGGCTACAGTCCATGGTGGCTCAAGGAGTGGGACATGGCTGAACACAGCAGTGTATAATGGAAAATCATAGGAATAACTACATCTAGGCCAGCTAGAAGTCCAATGTGCTATCCATTGTGCCACACAGCCAGGTAAGGAAAAGCATATGAAAAAGAAGATATATAGATGTGTATAACTGAATCACTGCTGCACACCTGCAACTAATGCAACATTGTAAATCAAGTAGACTTCAATTTAAAAAATTTTGTAAGTTAAAAATAAAAACAGGGACTTCCCTGGAGATCCAGTGGTTAAGACTCCGTACTCCCAGTACACAGGGCACAGATTTGATCTCTGGTCAAGGAATTATTAATAGATCCCACATGCCACACAGTATGGCCCAAAGATTAAAAAAAAAAAAAAAAAGTAAATTAAAAAGTAAAAACAAAACTAAAAACAACCTGGCTTTTGACTCGAGAGGCTCCAGCCACTTGAGCCTAAGCCAGATCTTGTGGGCAATCAGCTGTTTGGCCTTACAGAGTTCTCCCACCTCCTAAACTCTCACTGTGTTATTTTCCAGTCTCACTGCCAGGCTGGCTCGCAGGCCCGTCACCGCTCAGCATCACAGCTTCCCTCCTGACCGCCCTCCTGGCTCCCAGCAGCTCAAAATTTTTACAACTTGATTGATGCTCTTAACTCCCAACTCTGCTCCTGTCACTTCCCTGCAAAAAAAACCCTCCCTGGGCTTCCCTCTTCTCCATCAAATGAAGCACCCCTTCCTCCTCCCAGAATGAAGGCTCCTTTTCAGAATGGGCCTTTTGTCATGGGGTTGCGTGGCACTCCCTTCTTATGTTCTGTTTCAGGCATGATGAGTATTATATTTGTTTTTCAACCTCTGGGCCTTTCCTGATCATTTATCCCTTGCAGCATCCCCGCTCTCACCCTCATTTCCATCTGTTGCATCACCAACCTGCAGGGCTTATCTCAGGTGCCTCCCCACCTCACTAAGACCTTATCACACCTGAGGTTAATCTGTGGTACATGCCCAGAAAGGTACATGTATTTGAACTTGCGTGCAAACTGTATGCTACTTGAGTCCCTGGGCCTAGTAGATGCCTGGTTTATCTGTTAAACTGAGTGTGGACAAATGCTGGCTGGATGCTCCCCACCCCGTCCCAGCCACTTCTGGCCCATTACAGCCTTGCTTTCTCTACTCTTTTTAATCAGACACAGGCAATAAATTTGGCATGGAAAGAACTACCACCCCCCCCTCCCCCACCGACCAGCCCCCTCTGATTTTATATTTTGTTGGAGGCAAAAGCAAATTTCCAAGATTCAGGTCAACACCAATTTCAAATTCTTTCTGCCAGCTGGAAAGAAAACTTTGAAAAAGACGTTTGACTTTTTTTTTTTCCTTCAACTTGGGGAAAAATTTGAAAGCGGTTAGCCTTTCAAGGAAACAGTATACTTAAAAACAACAACAACAAAAACCCACCCACCAGCCTGGTTTTATGTAATTCAATCCTGTCAAGCTCATCTAATCTTTTGTGACAAAACAACAGACCTGGTAGATCAAGAGGGGATACAATAGCTGGGATTTATCTTTGCTGCCTTTGAAACTTTTGATTCCTGGGTTCCACTCAATATGATTATCATTAAACTGCTTGAGAGGTTAGAGAGAACCAGTTCTAGCTAAGGGACAGAAGTGGCTTCCCTAGGGGGTCAGCCTTGAGCTCAGTTGCCCTAAACAGTGCCTGAAAGGGCCAGACAACAGAAAAAGGTAACATATTCCAAGTCAGCATTAATCTCAAAGTGGAATTGGGGGTGTCAATGAATAATCAGCCAGAAAAGCAGCCTTGGCAGTTACTTAAATAATCAACAGAAGTGGGCAGGGTTGACTAGAAGAGAGTTCACTTTTGGGGAGAAGAGCATCATTAATGTACCTAATAGCTTAAGGACAGGAGATGGGAGTCAAGCAGTGCAACAGGTAGGAATCCTGCAGCCCTGAGCTTGCACTGACTCAGTCCCCTTCCCAACTTCACAGCTAAAGATGGGAAAGAGAATCTGGATGACATTCAAGGAAGAGTCACAGAGGTAATTCAACTAAGGCTGGGACATGGGAATTGAAGACTTATACCAAAAAGTTAAGTGAATTTTGTTTATTGAATTTAGAGACGGACAGCCGTGTCAGGGCAACAACAAACAGGAATAGAAAAGGGTTTAAATGACGACATATGAGAATAAAATTAAATGTAGGGCAGACTTGCTTTAGTCTTAAGGTTGATAAGTGGGTTTTAGAGTATTGGAACAGATAACTTGTAGGATGGTTGAAGGGTGCTGGGGGTTAACTGACAGGCACACCTGGAGAAGCACTGAAAATATGTCTCCACCTCATGTTGTTCTATGAGGTTTACTTCAAAGCACAGTTGACTCTTGAATAACATATGTTTGAACTGTGCCAATCTACTTATACACACATTTTTTTTCAGTAGTAAGTTCTATAGTACTACACAATCCGTGGTTGGTGGAATCAGTAGATGAGGATTGGGGGAACAGAGGAACCATGGATACAGGCGGCTGATTATAAATTATACATGGATTTTTGACTACACGGAGGGCTGATCCTCTAACCCCCATGATGTTTGAGGGTCAACTGTACTTAAAATCCAAAATGGAAAATAAGAGATAGCCAGTGCCTCAGTGGCTTCAAGTTTAGTTATCATTTATAAAAGGAAACTTAAACACAGAATAAAGCTATTTCTTAAGACCAGTGTTGGAACACTAGTGCTGAGGCAGCACTTTCCTATATGGGGATACATGGCAGAACTCGTCTGGGGTGCAGCTGGACAACACACAGGTAATGGGGTTCTTTCTATCTCCCCACCTTTAGTATCAACAAGCCCTTGATAAAGTATCTAATCTGAGAAGATGGTGACATAGGAAATGTGAGTGTAGGGCTCCCTAACCTACCAGTGTCCCTGAACACAAGCCTGTTCAAACGCTTTTCATTAATGAGTGATATGGCAAAGAAAATAAGGACACAGTGTCTGTCCCAACAACACTGCTGATAACTAATGATCACACAGTCATTTGTATGTAAGTTGTCTTTAAATTTAATCACTCCTTTATAAAATCTCCCAATTAATTAGTAAAAGATGGCTTATTTGAATAGCCTAAAACATTGGCCGCTATTTAAACAAGACATTCTAAAAAAGAAAGCAATCACATAATAGTTTATAGTAATTTACAAGTGGATGGTATACATTTAGATACAGAGGTAGAAGTTCACTTTTACAACGTTTCACTAATACACATTTACCAAATTCAAGGCACAAAATAGTTTGCTTTACAAAAAAATACTGTAAAAATGTCATTTGCTGTTCTACAATGTGAATAAAACTTTCAAAAGAATCTTTACACCCTTCCGTATGTATTCCATAGTGTAAGATTTTTTTCCCCCCTGCTAATCATAGTTGGCACAGAAACGGGGACATTTTTAATGCTCAAGTTCACACTTTTAGAAACTGTTTCTTTGCAGAGCTGCTGTGTATTCTAGATCAAAGTCCAACCGAAGAAATGAAACACAGCAACTTTCTTAGGAAAGGGCACTTTCTGTATGCAGCAAAATTCACAGGTAGAAAATCTATGATTTTTTTTTTTTTTTTGGATAATAGATCTCCAGAGGAATAGATCCTTAAGGAAAGACCTCAGAGATACATTTTAAAATTCGACCAACAATTCGGTCATTGTGACTTTAACAAAGAGACCTGATCACATGACTTTACTGTAACAATCAGACATCCTCTACTTCCAATTGGTGGAGATTTCAAAATGCCTTTTTAAAAGGGCTGTATATACACACACCATGAAAGAGCCACACAGCCTTTGCAGAGCTGAAACTTAGAAAACATGAGAAAATACAGCACTGTCAGTCCTTGAAGTTGCAAGGGTGTCAACTTGCTAGAGATTAATTACAAGAATTAATAAACTCTATGGGAATGAAGGAAAACAAACACGTGAAACACACAGTCATTATCATCTTGAGACTTCCTGTTCATTCCAAAAATAATAATAATGGTGGCCTGGCGATGTCACACGGCGGTTGTCTAAAAGACTGGACTGGTCTTAGGGTTCTGCCTGCAAAGGACCCCGTTGGCAACGACTTAAGCTCACTTTTGCTGATCACGTTTTCCAAGTACTCTAGTCAGTTAATTTACACTTTATTTTTGTAAAAAGCTGATTTGGAAAAAAAAAAAAAAACGGATGTAGAATCCAGAGAGTATCAGTCAAGCTGATGTGGGTCGGACTAAGATATCCTCCTGATCGTCTTCTGGTAGAAATGATATTCCATACAAAAAAGACCCTCAGATTCCGTTTTTTGCTTCGTTGTTGTTTGTGGCTTGTTTCCTTTGAGCGATAAAGGGGTACATACACTTGTCTGCCCCTAGGAACCGGTACATGCACACAACTGCTTCAAACGGGAGGATGCTGGAAAAGGAAGAGCACAGGCAGCAAGTGTGAGATGTGGTGTGCTTGTTAAGTTGCAGGGCGGGTGTGGGACGGCCCGCCAAGGGGGAGGCCCCTCACACTCACCTCTTCATGAAGGTCACGATGTACATGAGCCGGGGGGTGCAGATCATGGGCTGGTCGGTGAGGATGGCCTTCATGGCCTGCTTCACGCAGTAATCGGGCTTCAGAGGGGGCAGGAAAGGCTCAATTTCTTTCCTGGGAGTTACACAGGCGATATTACATTAAGAATTCACACAAAATATGGAAGGCTAGAAATACACACCAAAACACGAAGGGTGATGTTATCTGAGCAACAGGATTTGCAATCTGTTTGTTCACTTCGTTGTGCTTTCACTGTATTTTCCAAATTTTCCTACTGTGAACATATTTTGTTTGCGTTGTCTGGAAAACAAGTTTTTGTTTTTGTTTTAAAAAGAAAGGCAGAATTGGTCTGCTTTTCTGTAAAGTGAGAAAGCTGTGTTTTCAAAATGCCTTGGAATGTATTTCAAATTATTATTATTATTTTCTTTCAATTGAAAAAAGAGAGGGTGTCTGACATAACAGTAAACCCAAAGAGGGTGCCAAACTTAGCATTACGCGCAGTTCAAGTGAGGGTGTGTGAGCACCGACACAGACCTTCCTGAGTGAAAGAAAACTCAGCTCTGTGCCTCCCTGGATGCCTGGACAGGAAAAGCCCGGGGCTTTTTTTGGGGGGGGTTGGCGGAGGAGTGAGGGGGGTGGTGTCTCTGAAATGAAGTGCACATGAGACAGCCTACCTTCAGCTGAATTCATCCAGTTACCCGTAGAAGTAACTTAACAGAATTTACCCCCTCACTTTTCATTGCCCACCCCCAAGAGCTTTGGATACCTGCTGTGATGCTAAATAGGAGACAGAGCTCCTCAGATCCTCTGCAACTAGTTCTTAAGTTTATAAGACGCAAAACCCAAACCAACACACACACACACACACACACAGAATAAGAGGTGGGGTCCAGTCCACTCCCAGTCTGGACCTGGACTCAGCCTGAGATTGAAATGACTCAAGCCACCTCCATCCACTTCATAGCCGGGCCAGGTTCAGGATGTGTGAAGACTGGCCCTGAGCCACCGGGAACTGGCTCACTTATCTCGCTTTGTCTTTCAAATTCATCTAAGCCACGATCTTGCAGTGGGCATGTCTCTGCAAGTGTCCTCTCCATGAGTCGTGGCTTTGTTTATTCTGTGCAGCTCGAGTCAGATGTGACTTGACATGGCTATTCCCACGTGCCTCCTTTCAAAGTGTGGGGGTGTTTTATTTCATTTGTAGAAAATCTCAATGTTTCTTCTCATTCTGTCAGAGTGACTCCAGCTAGACATTCTCTGCAAAAAGGAAGTTCCCAAACGTGGGAACAGTCTTTTCGGAAGAAAGGCCACCCTCCTCAGTGGCAGTGACACTGTTCTGTATCCAAACCAAAGTCACATTTATGTGCAAACATGGATGTTAAGGGGCTTCCCAGGTGATGCAGTGGTAAAGAACCCGCCTGCCAATGCAGGAGATGCAAGGGATGCGGGTTCGATCCCTGGGCTGGGAAGATCCCCTGGAGGGCACAGTAACCTGCTCCAGTGTTCTTGCCTGGAGGATCCCATGGACAGAGGAGCCTGGCAGGCTACAGTCCATACGGTCGCAAAGAGTTGAGCATGACTGAGGGACTGTGCACTAACAACACTGATGTTAAAGAAAGAAAATCACTTCCAAAGAAGTAGCTTCTAAGTAAAATCCTAGGTTTTGCTCCCTGAAGAATAGAGAGGTCATTTCCTACTGATGCTCCTTGCCTTCTGCAAATTAATACCAGCCCTTGCTAGTCAATCACACATGCATCAACTTGACAAACCTTGACCAATGAAAACTACACGTGAGTTAAAATGTCACCTGTTGAAGTGCCAGGCTGCTTATGGCTGGAGATCTGACTGATTTCACATAGTCTCCCAAGATGGAAAGATGATTTGTTAGAACTGCTAATCATCAGCAATGAGGCAGGTCCTTTACTGACCTGATTCGGCAGCCCCTGAACATGCCAGTGTCCACCAGGTAAGGGCAGACCAACGTTGTTTTAATTCCATCCTTCTCTGCGGCCTTTAACTCATGGCTCAGGGATTCATGAAAACCCACGACTCCAAACTTACTGGCGCAGTAGTCCTGGGGGCAAAGCAGAGAGGGCAGAGATACTCAGTACAGTGCACATTCCAGACCAAGCCCCAGGTTGCCCCGTTACTCAGGTTACATGTCTGATACAAAAGGTTACAGGTGACTAAGCAAAACAAAAGGAGAGCCTTCTAAAAGACGGTATCTGATGTGGTTTGGTGCAGAAATAATATTTTCAAAGCAACAGCAGAAACAGATGAACACTTTTTGCCACATCAACGAAGTATCAGATTACTTTGGGGGAAGTTACCACAAAGGAGTCTATGAAAGCTAACAAGCTGGGGCTAAAAATGGAGAGAGGCTCACTTTGAAGTGTCTGGAAAATTTACAAATGGCCTCTTGTTCAGTAAAGGAGACTGAAAAACCAGTTTGTTTAAATTAATGCTAGGAGAACAAAGGAGACTAGAGCTGGAGTTATGAGCTGTTATGATCCAATCTTCTTTCTAAGGGCCAAGTGAAAATGGAAAATGATAACTCCACCTTGTAAACTTCAACTAGAACTCAACCTAAGGACTCATGGTATAGAAAGTTCTTCTCCATTACCCAACTTTAAATTTAGGAGTGGAAATGTACAATGTAGAAGCCGTCTCTGGTGCATCCTTTTGCATATTTGCATGGGCTGATGTTTTCTATTTTCTGCTGCAGGCACCCGGGGGACAAACAGCATGGAAGAACACACACATGCACGCTTTGTAACTTGAAGCTGGTGAAGAACAGCATCTGATTAAGCCCAGTTCCACAGACTTAACATGCAAACACTTCATACCCACCCTTAACCATCTCATCTGACGAGCTAACACAAGATAGCTCACTTTTGACAAGTTGACCAAAACAGAGTGTCAACCTTTAGCCTCCTTTATCTGTTCTCTGGGGCACTGCCAGTGCCCTCCAGTTTCATCCTGAGCCTGTGTCTTCCCACTGTCGTCAAGGAAAACTGCTAATGAGAATGGGGCCATACTGAGGACTGGCCCACCTACTTCTGCTGCTGCTGTTGGTTTGTCAAACTAGTGTAAGTTTATGGCAGAATATATAGAGCTGATGGGTGCTTGGGTGCACTCTACAAATAGCACACGGGTCGCTTCCAGGAATATGAGGGCAGCAGGCACACTTCTAGAACCGTAGTGTATTTGTGACGAGATGAACTGAGTGAAAGAAGGAAATGCTTTATAATGACAAACCTCAACTCCAGCAGTGCTGAACAATCCCAAGGAACTCGCAACTGTCACAATATGACCATGATTAATCTCCAGCATGGTAGGAAGAAAAGCCTTAGTGGTCTGAAAGAAAAGGAAGATGTAAGCTTCAGAAATGACCTATGGATTTCACCTAAAAAACAAAAAAAACAATGAAACCAAACCAAAACCCCACCAACTCAAGATCATGAAGCAAAGTTTTATCCATATAATGCTACATTCCCCAATTTGTTTTAAAATATTTCACATTTATCAAAAACAGAAGATCCCTGAAGCGTCCTGGTTCACTTAGCACCGTGTCATTGGCATGGCAGGCCTATTACAAGCCGTGACCCACAAGACTGTAACACAAGCGCTTTCGGGGACCATATCCAGAGATGAAAAGAAAGCCATTAGGAGAAGGCTCTCTATCACCTTTCAAGTGAGTTATCTGCTAATCTAAACTACTCCTGGGTCAGAGATCTTTTAATGCCTGTGACAGTTGAGTGCAGCATCTCATGGTCTGGGAGGGACCTCCCGCTGCCCACAAATAGGAGGCTCCTGTAATGTTTGCCTCATGACTACGTCTACTCAGCAACAGACCCATGAAGGCTGAGGTATTCCAGCAGCATCTTCAAACATCCAAGCTGTATTATCAGAGTCTACTCACAGGAGGTAAAGTATTTTAGGTGTAAAGAAAGAGGGTAACAGTAACAGAATAGTTTTAATGAAAACTGTGTCCTAACGCTAACTTTACATGACAACAGTTCATGGCATCTGACTGACCAAGCTCTGCTGTGGGGTTTCCTGGGGAGCGTCTTTCCCGTGGAGGCAGGTGGCCAGGACAGAGCATGTGGCAGAAGCTCCAGGGCAGTGGACCCAGAGGTGGCATCCATTTCTCATTTCACTAAACTTCTCTTTTCCCTCTAGCTTTCATGCCTTCAAGACACAAAGCTGTAATTTTTCTTTTTTTAAATTACTTCAGATTGCTTAAGATAATCTATTAACTACTCCACTAGGCTCCCAACAGTTTTATAAACTGCTTCCTAAAAGAAAGCAGCAAAGAGCAATCCATCTACTGCTGAGTTATATCCCACTGCCAACACAGCTTCCCATGATTTATGAAGTTAAAAAAAAAGCCCAAACACTACCCAGTGGACTTAAAGAAGAGTTGCTTTCCCTCCTCAGAGGATTTCCCAGTTAAGACATCACTGAATTTTTGCACACGTATTTGATTTGCTCTGATAACTTTTGTGTGGACAAGATCAAACAGTCATTCCATTAATTTTGAAGTTTTTTCCATGTTCCATGATGCATTCAGTTGTCAGATGAAATTTTGTGAAGCAGCCCAAGGTCTTCCCCAGTCTGACTCCTGATCATCATATGACCCTCAGTCCCCACTTACATCCACTGTGGGCTCTGCACTGTTATTCCCTGAAAGCCACTCAGTCATATCCAACTCTTTGCGACCCCATGGACTATACAGTCCATGGAATTCTCCAGGCCACAACACTGGAGTGGGCAGCCTTTTCCTTCTCCAGCGGATCTTCCCAACCCAGGGATCAAACCTGGGTCTCCCTCACTGCAGGCAGATTTTTAACCAGCTGAGCCACAAGGGAAGCCCAAGAATACTGGAGTGGGTAGCCTATTCCTTCTCCAGCGGATCTTCCCAACCCAGGAATCGAAGTGGGGTCTCCAGCATTGC
This sequence comes from Oreotragus oreotragus, assembly GCA_006410675.1. Taxonomy (NCBI): domain Eukaryota; kingdom Metazoa; phylum Chordata; class Mammalia; order Artiodactyla; family Bovidae; genus Oreotragus; species Oreotragus oreotragus. Next base: position 142,142 of record SJYX01002263.1, read on the forward strand.
AAGCAGATTCTTTATCAACTGAGCTACCAGGGAAGCCTGCGTCATGCTTATTCTCATCTGTACAGTTTTACCCATGAACTCAACTCTTCTCTGACAATCTGCCCCCAGTCTTCCTATATAACTCAAAGTGTAATATCAATCAGATATTTACATAGCCTCTCGCACTTTTCAAAGTGCTTTATGTTAATTATGTCACCGGAGCCCCTTAAAAATTCTCTAACACAGGTAGTTAAGAGTGTTAAGTCTTTAATGTTATTCCATTCACCTTGACTTTGTCCATATAACCAGTATCATTCATTGTGACATATCATTATACGTTCTGTGGTAATTCGGGTTTTTTTTTTTATTGTTTCAGTTTACAGCACCTGCAAACTCTAGGCTTTATAACTTGTATATGAGCACTATATCACAGAATTACAATAAAGTAACATCACAGGGAAACTTATCTACATCATCTAAACTAAAAACCACATACTTCAGTACTCATGCCTATGAGTCTTCTTTTAAATATCTGTTTATAATCAATTGTTTCTAGATTAGCTCAAAAGTATAAAATTTAGTCTTGACATTATCTATAGATCGCTTCTGAGTATTAATAGTTTCCCTCTTCTTGGAAGGATAGATTTAGCATGAAGGTCCTATTTTTAAGTTAAGATATTAGAAAGACTTGAGAGTAAATCCTAAGCAATTTCATACAGTACAGAATACTAGCAGGAATTTGCTACGTGGTTACGACAAATACAAGTTGCTGACCGTGGTCATCCCTAGCCTGCGTCCATGCTAACTCTACCAGGTGGCCAGCCCTCCCCAGAAACCCAGATGCCCAGTGGGCTGGCTCTAATGACTGCTCCAGGTTGGTGCTCCAGGTTGGTGCCTGCAGGTGTTAAAGGACTAATCCATATTCCAGCATGTATGAAGGCAGGTAACTGTTTTAAGTTCCCGTTTTTAATTTCTTGCAAGGTTCTAAAACGGATTCATTTCCCCTCTAGCCCTGCTGGAATTAACTTATCCCTTCAACTGGTATTTCTTGAACACCTACTACATGCAGGACCTGATTACAATCTGGCCAAGCAATGACGGGGAACACGTGAGCAGGTTTCATTCCTGTCTCTAAGCAGACTTTTATACTCAGGTGGCGCCAGTGGTAAAGAGCCCGCCTGCCAATGCAAGAGACAGAGGAGATGTGGGTTCGATCCCTGGGTTGGAAAGATCCCCTGGAGAAGGCATGGCAACTCACTCCACTATTCTTGCCTGGAGAATCCCATGGACAGAGGAGCCTGACGGGTTTCAGTCCATGCGGCTGCAAATAGTCAGACATGACTGAAGCAACTTGGCATACTCACTAGCACCAAACTGTGTTACGTCAGTACAACAAATAGAAAACAGTTCTGGTTTATCCTTCACAAAAGCAGCGTGCTGCAGCTGCATATTCTAAAAAGTCTGATTTGAACCTGCTTCCCCTCCCACCCCACAAAGTAGTTTGGAGGGACATTTAAGCTGCTCGGTTTGTGCTTAAAGGAAATAAGAAAAAAGAACAAGAGAAACAAAAGGATCCAAATATAGCTATGTGACTAAAGTCTTTTCCAACTGTGTGTTGTAAACATATTTTTTAGGGAAACAGGCTTCATTTTAAGTAGCTAGTAAAGTGTGACACAGGTTTGTTTGTTTTAGTATGAAGCTTTCTTTAGAGGGAGGGGTTGATTTTTTTTTTTTTTTTAAGGGGTGTGGCAAGTCAAAGATTCTTGTAAAATATGTGACTTCTTTTCCCCATCCAGGGACAAATTTGGCCTTCTGTAGAAACAAAACCCACTATGTCATTATGCTTTCTACCTTCCAAAGCAAAGGCCTGTGTTCATCTAGAGAGGCTCACTACGTACAGGCCTAACACTACAGTTACAACAACTCCTAGCAGACCAGGGACAACACACCAGGCGCTGAGGAAACTGGGAGGGGAAGTGAGCCATTCAAAGGCCGCGTGGCCTTGGGACCCCGACTGATTGCCTTCCAAAGCTGGTGGCCACCACTCAGCTCCTCCTGGGTGCGGGGTGGAGGCAAGCCTGGGGAAAGAGCTTTCATACCGGGGCCGCTCAGGTTTCTTTTTAAACCCAAGTTTGCACGGCTCAGGCTGGAGCCTGATCCACGTGACTGAGCACTGAGGCTGTTAATCATTTCCTTTGCTGCCTGAATGGATGCGAGCAATTACTGCCCAGGCGTTCTTTCCACAACCAAACCCCTGCCTTGTGTCTGGGGCGCATTACCACATACGCTTTGATCAACATGAAGCCTGGTCCTTATGTTAGGAATAAAAAAAAAAGGCTGTAAATGGGTGGTGAGAAAGCATCGTGTTCTCGGGAACTTTCCAGAGTAACCCGACAAGTTTTCCTTTCTAATTACTCTTGCCCTCGACAGTCTGGTGGGTGACATCTGAGATAGCACATCATATTCCATCCCTGACACGGTTTGACAGCACAAAGAAACCTGGCACTTTGTAATGAATTACTAATGTGCACAAATATGGTAGCACGCGTGAGAGGGGGACCAGAAAGAGGTGACGTGCTAGTTGCCATGACACCAGTCAGTTCAAGCTCAGGTTTGTGATCTTCAACTTTGTCTCAGACTCGTTAGAAGAACATAAAGAGCAAATCTGTGGCTCACACCCAAAAGGTTTGAGTGTAAATTCACGCACGGGCTGCCGACAGTGAATCTGAGAGGGGCAACTCAGAGAGCCTGCTGAACACCGCTGAAGGACGAATTATCAGGTGTTTATGACTAGTTTATTATGACTAGTTTACCAGCTAGTCAAAGGATCTCTAAAGAAAGTACATTTCATCAGTTACCAGAGTTAGCAGGTCCCAGTGGTAGCTGGCAAGGTTAGCTTGATGCTTAGCCTAAGTCTGACTGTGCTGATGGGGACTTCAGATCCTATTTGGTGCTGGTGGTATAATCGCTGAGTCTCTTTGCGATCCTATGGACTGTAGCTGGCCAGGCTCTTCTGTCCAAGGGATTTCCCAGGCAAGAATACTGGAGTGGGCTGCCGTTTCTCTTTCCCATTCAGGGACTGAACCTGGGTCTCCAGCACTGTAGACAGATTCTTTACTGACTGAGCTATCAGGGAAGCCTGCACTCCAAGATCTGTCCTCTTATTCAAATGTCTGAGACACAGGGGAGGACATCTAGTTTGTCGTCAGAAAAACGTGGTTGACTCTTGATCAGGGCAGGGGTGGGGGACTGAGTCAGCAACCAGTATATACCAATTTGTATGTTCAGTGAGACAATTTAGAGTTGGAAGAGACCCAGTGGGATTAGTTTATCTGCAAAAGAGAAAACTTTTAGTAATGGACTCTGGCTAAAATGTGTGATAAGAGACTTTTGATTACCTGGGTTGAATTTTATCACAAGACTCCAATATCATAACCTGCAACTGGCTGACAGGGTTGCTATGTGACTAAAAAGAAAAGAAAAGAAAGAAGAAGGATATTCAAATGGACACTGACATTGTTATGAAAACATGCTTCGCAAGTTTAATATCTCCATAGCTCCTCAGGGTTCCTCTTCAAAGCACTGGGACCTTTGAAAGATAACTGTAAAGGTCATATTTATAATATAAACAAGAACTTCTTAAACAGAAGTGTGACTGGACATAGACATGACATGTCATATCTTGAGAAATCTTTGAGTGTCAGGTTTACGCCAAATTAACTCCCAACAGTTCCAACCCTCCAGACCATTCTTGGTGCTCTTAATGACAGACTGCAATGCAGAGCCTGCAGCTGCACTGTCAGGACAAATTAACCTAAAGTTAAACAAAAGAGAATGTGAAGAAATGCGGTATCCGGCAAAGTCTGACTCGAGAAATTTCGAGATTGATGACATTTTAAAGGTATAGGTAAAACACTCAGAATATGTTTTTCATATTTGCAAGTTTTTCAAGGTTAATGGACACTAAGGGAGGAGCAAAGCTAATTTCTCACAGTAGGAAAAGGCTATATCCTCTATTTTTGTGCATTTACCTGACTGTCATGCAGTTAATTCAAGAAAAGGCATCTTAAAAAAAAAAATCATTTTGAAGTATTTCTTTCTCACCCGAATGTCCAAAAATAACACGGAAAACTTTCATTTCTAAGTGAAGTCACTCAGTCGTGTCTGGCTCTTTTAGCCTTTATGGACTGTGGCTCTCCAGGATCCTCCGTCCATGGGATTCTCCAGGCAAGAGTACTGGAGTGGGCTGCCATTTCCTTCTCCAGAGGATTTTCCTGACCCAGGGATTGAACCCAGGTCTCCTGCATTATAGGCAGACGCTTTACTGTCTGAGCTACCAGGGAAGTTCAGGTCCCCTTCATTCCTAAAGGGGACCAAAAATCATATTATGATGGGAAAAGGCTTAATGCCATCAGCACATGTATTGGACAGTTTTCTGATGTATGTTTAAGGGTTTTCATCATTTCCAAATAAGAGCAATATTTATGATTTGGAAAAAATGCAATAGAGATTCTATTAAACAAAGAACATTTAACTGACAGGCTTGCGATATCCCTCCAAGCAGCTCAACGACCCTCCTTGGTGTTTTGCTATTTCTGCCTGTGTTGCTATGAGAGTTACTTGTCTTTATCAGAATCACAAAGGGATGTACTGTTTATTTACAAGGCTAAAATGACATCTGGTGGCACATTCCTCTGAAAACTCAGTCACTGCTCCTGGAAAACTATGACTCGACACTACAAACTATTGAGGGTGCTGAATGTAGGGAACTGGCTTAAAAGTAGAGGATAAATCATTAGTGTGTTCAAAGATTAAAAAAGGGTGACATGCTCCCAAGCTAATTTGGGAAAGGAACACATGCCTAAATAAAGTCTTAATCCTTTCGATTTACAGGTATCTGTTTAATCCATGAACTGACCACCAATGTTGTAAACTTCGTTTAGGCCACAGAAACTGTAACTTGAGACTTTTCATTATGAAATTGTCTTCAGTTAGGAAGTCAAACTCCAATCTGTATTTGCTAGCAATACACTGGCTTTCGATACTTCATTTGCAGTCGACAGCATGCATGCTCATGTTCAGTTGTTTCTGAGTCTCTGCGACCCCACGGACTGCAGCCCATCAGGCTCCTCTGTCCTTGAAATTTTCCAGGCAAGAATACTGGAGTGGGTTGCCATTTCCTTCTCCAGGGAGTCTTTCTGACCCAGGGATCGAACCTGTGTCTCTAGTGTCTCCTGCACTGGCAGGCAGGTTCTGTACCACTGTGCCATCTAGGAATCCAACACAAATTCAGAAATTCATGTAATGCGACGACAGCCCTTTTTCCCCTTTCCTGTTCGGGTATGTTTGTAGATACAAGAAAGCTGTCCTGACAAATTGTGCAATAGAGTCTCAAAGATATTGAAGGCTGGAATGAGTCTCAGACTTAAGATGTTCATCAAATTCTCTGTGCTTGATATAAAATATTCTCTCTTTAGCTGTAGAGAATATGTCATAATCATCAAATTCCTATCAGTGTTACAGCTGCTGTCCTTTTTCTGATTATTCTGAGCCCACAGGGATTGGTTTAACATTTAGAGGCATCAGCAGTTAATACTTAACACACATGCACGAGTCTACTCCTGCAGTTGCCCTGCAACCGAGAAGCTAATAAAAGAGCTGGGCTTTTCAAAGGAACACCTAGATGATGACACTACTAGTTATTCAGCAAAAATAAATGCTTCATTAACTTGCCTTCCCACTGTTAAAACATAGGATGGATTTAGCTTGAGGCAGGGATTCAGATATCGACATTCCCTGACACTTCAGAGTTCACTGTGCAGAAATGCCAGAAAGGAAAGGACTTAAAAACTCAATGTGTCTGCAAAGTACACTGGTCTTTACTGTCCAGAGATCACATAGTTCTGACTGTCAATCAGTTAACCTTCCTTGTTAATTGACCTCTCTTGGCTTAACTCATTTGGGAGACAAAAAGGAGATAGGCAAGATTTCTTAGCTCAAAAGTGTGACGATGGCTTATATCCAATCATTCGTTCTTCAATTCCCACCGAGTGTTCAATACATAAGTCTTAACACTGAGGTATTACTTGCCTAAGACTCCCATAAATGACTCAGTAAGGTATCAACTCCATTAGCACAGTTGCCAATCTGGTGAGCAATAAAAATATCTGTTCATTAAACATTTATATGTTGTCATGACTGTGTCTTTTATAGGAAGATAATTTGAATCCATGCCTCTTACCTAGTAAAAAAAAAATTACAATCATTTTTCTGTCTTTTACTTGAGTCCACAGAAGCCCACTGTGTTAAAAGAAACGATGAAAAAAAAAAAAAAAATAAGAGACAGCCCCTCACCCCCGCCCCCAAACCACAGCCCAGCAAGGCCCCCATGATCACCTTCTGTCCTCTCTTGTACTTCATATGTGCCAAACTCTTCTCTACCTTCTAGGGTGCTTATTGTAGGAGTCTTTATAGAAAATCAAATATTTACCTAAACTCAAGGTACATCTCATTAAGAGCTTACTCCTAAAAACTTTCTTTATTCTTAGGCATGCATTGTAACAATTTAGAACTCACTCACTGTGTATGCAGGTCTATGAGGCACCTGTATTGTGCTAGGCATTGTTTAAAAACATCTTTGCAATCGTATGGACTGTAACCTGCCAAGTGACTCCTCTGCCCATGGGATTTACTAGGCAAGAATCCTGGAGTGGGTTGCCATCTCCTCCTCCAGGGGATCTTGCTAACCCAGGGATCAAACCCACACATCTTCTGCACTGGCAGGCAGATTCTTTACCACCAAGCCACTTGGGAAGCCCTTCTGAAAGAAACTTAAGGATTGTAAAAGCCATGTTTTCTAGAAATCGGTTCTCAAACTATGCTATACACTGAAATCATTTGGGGAAGTTTCTTCTGAGGCCGGGGCACACCCTGGAGCAGTTATACCCCGGAGGGAGTCCAGCACCGGACCCAGCGTTCCCCAGGTGACTCTGTGTGCAGCTGCATTTGAGAGCCTGAGAGTCATCTTGCCCTCAGCACCACCGACATTTTGTGCTGGATAATTTCATACTGTGGGAGGGCTGTCTTGTGCATTGTAGGATGTTAAGCAGTATCTCCGGCCTCTACCCACTAGATGCCAGAAATAACCCCACCAGTTCTGACCCAGGGAAATGTCTTTAGATGTGGCCAAATGCCCCTGGGGAGGAAGAGTCCCCATGAGAACCACTCTTTAGAAGGAATACGCACATTAGTAAATTAGGTTCCATGTGGTCCAGTGATGATTTTTCCCGAGCTCTAATTCTCATATTGTCATCACATTTTCTAGCTTTGGAAGACATTCTAGACTTTAAAAAACAATCACTTGCTGATTGGGTTAGGCTCAAAGGCCCATTCTTTTTAGTTTACATGTCAAAACCTTCAAATCACCACTCTAGCACTCACTTCAGAAATACTGTTGAAGGTAAATAATGCTGACAATTTGCAGGGACCAGGAGTGGAGGTGGGGGATGCACAAGAGGCAAGGCCTCTGCCCTCCTGCAACTTGTTTTCAGACAGTTGTTTTGGTTCTAGGCAGGAAGAACATAGCTCTTCAGCGCACTGTGTGAAACTCCATCCTGGGCACAGCAACCAAGGGGAGGAGTGGGCAAGAGACCATCTTTTAACAATGGCCTGGAACCACAAAAACAAAACAAACAAAATCCTAGACAAGGATGGACCCCAGAGTCCATGGTCTGGCATTTTTCTAGTCTACAAAAGTCCTAAAGGACTAACTAGCTCTGGGGAAAAAACATGCAGAGACTACTGGGAAAGTGGGAATGGAAATACATGCTCGAGAGCAGTTCCTCCACTAACTGTGATGTGCACAAGAATCACCTGGCATCTTAATCAAGTGCAGACCCTGACCCGGGAGGTCTGGGAGAGGCCTAAGTTTCCTAATGTGCAGCCTGGCAGGTAACACTACTGCTCTGGACCACAGGCTGAGCAGAAGGTTGCAGTGCGAACCAGCTAATGTCTACTCCAAACGTCAAGTGGCTTCAAATCGAATTCTCCTAGAAATTCAACAAAGGCAGACTAATTTCTCTGCCCGCTCTCCTACCTGTGTTCTCTGAGCCAGGGTATCTGGGCTTGAGAGGTCCCATTCTCCACGCCACACATCCTTTCCCCAATAATGTTTTGTCAGACAAACACCAGTTCAAACTGATGTCAAGAGCCCTGGGAGATTTGTATGGACGATGATGGGAGTTTATCAGTTGACTGTTTATGTATTTGCCTTGGTTCCATTTTAGCGCCAGCAAGCCCCTCTGCCATGGTTTGAATGCTTGTGCCCCTCCAAAATTCATGCTGAAACCTAATGCCCAGTGCGATGTTGCTGGCTCATGAAGGTAGAGCCCTCATGAATGGGTATGTGCCCTTGTAAAAGAGACCCTTCCCCCTTCCACCACATGAAGATACAGCAAAGATAGCTGTCTAGAAACCAGGGAATGGGTCCTCACCAGACAACCCATCTCCCAGAGCCTTGACTTTGACCTTGTCCAGCCTCCAGAACTATAAGCAAAAAACTCCTGTTGTTTATATGCCCCTCAGTCCATGGTACTCTGCTCAAGCTGCCCAAATGGACTAAGACACCCCCATCCGCATTAGAACAAGCTCTCAAAAAAAGATCCAGAAGATTTCAAAATCCTTTCCCTTTATCTACAGAGCTTTGATGGCTTAGTTTTCAAGGCAAGGAATTTAGACCTTTTTAGCCTCAGTATTCACCTTTAAAAATTTTCCACATTTATCTTTTGAGGTTTTCATGCTTCGATTAGCCTAAGAGAAAACCCTAATAGGAAAAGAACTATTCCTTTAAAAATCAGTTGCTTAGTCCACAAGTTGGGACACTATCAGCTGGCCAAAGCTGCACAATTTTGAGAATCCATGATTACATTTTCTAAGCAAAGCTCGTGGAGTTATCTGGAATTCTGATCTCATAAGATTATTATATAACAGAATAAAGGTTTTACATTTTCCAGGAGATAAGCCTAGAACAAACCAACAAAAACCAAAACTCAAATCACACTGTTATTGACATTTCAGTACCAAGTATTTACAGAACTTTGTTCAGCCAGTCCATCTAGAAGAGCCCTTTTTATTCATTACTTTCTGTGTCTGTCAGTGCTGACCTGCAAATTAGGAAGAGAAGGAAGCTGGGTGGCTAAGGCTACTCCACACTCTCCTCAATGAAGTAACCACCTCAGCTACAGACCACAGAAAATTATAGAAAAACACATGAATTGGGCTTTGGTACTGGTTCTTTATAATTTTACATGCTTATCTAATTTATGGAGCAGACTTTTGGGGATATTAAGTTAGGGTTAATTAGTCATTGCTAAACTAACCATGCTAATTAAAAAAAAAAAGAACATTTGAAGGTGTATTCATACAGTATACCACAGGGCACAAGCATAAGCGACTCATAGGAGAATTTGCCTTAGAATGTGTGGCCTGGAGAAGTATCTACAGAGCTTCTACACTAAGGTTCTAGGCTTCCCTAGTGGCTTGCTGCTGCTGCTACGTCACTTCAGTCGTGTCCGACTCTGTGTGACCCCATAGACGGCAGCCCACCAGGCTCCCCCGTCCCTGGGATTCTCCAGGCAAGAATACTGGAGTGGGTTGCCATTTCCTTCTCCAATGCATGAAAGAGAAAAGTGAAAGTGAAGTCGCTCAGTCTGTCCGACTGTTAGCGACCCCATGGACTGCAGCCCACCAGGTTACTCCGTCCATGGGATTTTCCAGGCAAGAGTACTGGGGTGGGGTGCCATTGCCTTNGATTTGGGAAGTGTTATTTTGAGCCTCATTGTTTAGAGTAACACGGAGAAGCTGAACTGTGTTAATATTCAGCAATTCCAGCACTAAGCCATTTGAAGGCAAGGCAGGAAATTCACATTTTTATGCAAGCAGCAAATGAGAGAGAAACACTTTGGTTTCCACAAGCCCCCCCACAATGCCAGTGTTTCCAATTTTAACACCGCTGCCACCTTTCACACATCTTTGTGGGATCTCTGGAAGTTTCACCGACCAAGTCATGTTGTGTTTCCAAATGTGAATTCACTGTAAGTGGCTTGTCAGTTGGGCTCGTTTGACAGCACTCAAGTTTGCGGCGGTAATTGCCCTTCCTTGTTCAATATTCTAGCAGCATTTGCTGCCGTGTTGGAAGTCTTATCATCATTATGAGAGGATATTCTTTTTTTTTTTTCCTCCCTGTGGTTCACTTAATTTTAGCTTCAGAGCGTTTAGGAAAATGGTCCCTGACAGGTGTGAACTTGAGTTTTGAGGGACTTGACAAATAAAGTGAAAAAGAAAAAGAAACAGCTCAGGAGCAGGCCATGCTGGATAAGAGCAAGTAAAAGACATTGGCATCCTTTTGTCAGAAGGCATGCCTGCGGTTCTGTGATGGCGTAAGCCTGTGTAAACCCAGAGGTCCAGGTGATGGGAACTGGCTGGCCAGGTGTGGCAGGGTGAACGAGATTAGGTCCTAAGGCCATGCACTGACAACAATTACTCTAAACAGTGGTGTCTGATCAGGGTTAGATCTGGGAGGTTCTCTAAGACAGCCCTATCACGGGGCCCAGCTGTATGCTTTACCTGTCTAATGTATATTTTCAAAGAAAAAATTAAAAGATTCCATCCTCTGAGTAACTTTCTGGTTATGCTTATAACTAGATCAGTTGATAGAACTTTAAGAAGGGGTTAGTTCTTTGAATAGCCAACTGCAACAGTAACTTCTGAGATAAGAAATCACTAATTAAACCAAGAGAGATTAACACATTTTAATCTGATCCCTGGAGTGACAGGCTCAAAACACTGGATTTAACCCCTTCAGCTGAGGCAGGGAACAGGTCCCTATTTCTTAAGGACTCTCAAGAGTTTGTCACACTCCAGAGATGAACAACAAAAGGCCCTTTATCTTGGAACAACTAGTGGCTCTGTGTGGGGAAGGAAGACATAAATTCACCCTGCCAGGACACCCCCTAGTGGAATTTCAGCATAGTACAATTTGGGGGTCCAAAACCATCCCCGGTGTTTTGGACTTAACACAGCCTCTGGAGCACTTTTCCAAGTCCAGAGGCTGTAGCTGCACCACCCATGGTCAGGAGCCTTCTTCTTCACTGAGCACTCCCACACAAGTGCGCAAACCACACACTTCATCTCTCCATCCGGTCACATAGGCAAATAGCCGGATTAGGCAGAGACAAGTTGCCTACTTATCATCATTTCAGTTTCTGAAAGAACTAGAACCAGAATTTTAGATGAATCTGCTATTAATATTCCTTAACTCAAGGGGAAAAAAAAAACAAACATTTAAAGAAGGGTTTCCTACTTAAAAAAAATTATTCCCCCTCCCTATTGAGGGTATTAAACTGCTTGGAAGGAGTTTTCTGATTGTCACATCTTACGTATATTCAAATTACTCAAGTCAATTCACTAGAATTTGCCAAAGATCCTGAAAATCTGAAAAATGGTTAAGGTAAAGATAAACATTGCTTTCAAACTGTGGTGCTGGAGAAGACTCTTGAAAGTTCCTCGGACTGAAAGGAGATCAAACCAGTCAATCCTAAAGGAAATCAACCCTGAATATTCACTGGAAGGACTGATGCTGAAGCTGAAGCTCCAATACTTTGGCCACCTGATATGAAGAGCTGACTCATTGGAAAAGACCTTGAACCCTGATGCTGGGAAAGACTGAAGGCAGGAGGAGAACGGGGTGGCAGAGGATGAGATGGTCGGATGGCATCATCGACTCAATGGACACTGAGCAAGCTCAGTGTCTGAGCTTGAGTCTGAGCAAGCTCCAGGAAATAGTGAAGGACAGGGAAGCCTGGCATGTTGCAGTCCATGGGGTCCCAAAGAGTCGAAGACAACGCAGTGACTGAACAACAAAAGGCAAATGCAGAAGAGAATATACTGAGAGTGTCAGCAGCTAAGCATTTAGGCACAGGGTCTGCAGCCGTCCTCTGGGCACGGTGACCTCACCCTGCAGCCAGTCGGATGGCTGAGGACTGCCAGGTGCTCCTCACTCAGCCTTTCTGAAAAAGCTATCCGGCAGTGTCAGCATTCAGCGCAGGTTAACGAATGCTGCCACTTTGACGCGCCCTGTAGGTTAATGTCTACTTGGGCAGATACTGGATAAAGCCCTGGATGTAGAAATAATGAAGGAGAAAAGAACATCAATTTTGCTTCCAAAAATCAAGATAAACAGCACATAATCAAACAAGAGAGTGCCATTCCCTGAAGAAGGAACAGGCAACTATTCTATTCCACAAGGACTGCCCCTCTGGTATATCAAGACACTATGAAGTCAATGTGAAAAGATTTCAAATGTGTTTGTTTTTCTTTCTCAGGAGTAGTGATACATTTTGTCTGAACTATTCAACTTTTGTCCCCCAGGAAGACGGGACCCAAATGGTAGGAGAGGTGACCATGCCGGCCCCTTCAGGCCCAGTGAGGCGATGGGCTTGGCAGGCAGGTGGAAATCGGCTTTGGAAGGCTGGAGCTGCCACGCTAACGAGCCTGGATTCACGCTGTGAACAATATGGTCACGCAAGGGCTTGGCGTAAGGTTCTAGTCAGCATAATCTTTAAGTAGGCATACAACCAATTCAAGTCTGCTTAGGTAATCTGAGGTTGGCGAACAAAGGCTGGAAACAGGGACAGAGATTCACAGATTCTCTGTAGAGACCAGGCAAGAGGTGACGGAAGCACAGAGGAGGATGCGGGAATGGAAAGGAGACGATCAAAGTACACAGTAGCAACGGAAGAGTCAGGCTTTGGTGACCCACAAGTGTGTGCAGGATGGAGGATTAAAGACATCGCTGATGTTTCCAGGCCTGGCATCTGCTACACACCAGGGGCAAAGAGGAATCGCTTTCTGTTTTGAGATTTTCTGGTTTTAGGGAATGCGTGGAAGAGCTAAGACAGTTGTATGAACTTGGGAACTCTCAGAAATCACAGTCAAAGCCACTGAAATAAAGAGACTACCCAGTTTGAGGAGTACAGTGAGAAGCGGTCTGAGCATGCCATACTAGACAGCCCTCAGATCTTGGAGGCAAGGAGAAGAGAGAACTGGGAAGACGAGAGGAGAAGCAGGAGAAAGTGGGCTTATCATGGCAGCTAGAGCGCCAGCATCTCAAAGAGATGCTTGACAGGGTCACTTTCTGTAGAAAGGTCATGCCACACACTGGATATGGCCATTAAATAAGCCCTGACATTTTCTCATACGACACTGGTTACTTGGCAATATTTTCTAAACAACTGAGATAACCAGATTACAACATATATCAAAGGTGCTGGGAAGATTTTTGTAGGATGGTTCCCTGCTCACACCGGTTATTTATCATGTCATAGATGTTTATTTCTAGTAGCACCAGATTTGGGTCCAGCATGTAATATATCAAATACAGACACCTGAAGCTCAATGAGCACGTGATCTTATTTTATGTTAAGAAAGAAGGCTATGAAATGACCCTGATAGGAATGTAAGAGTTCCAGGTACCCAAGCAGTTGCTATCTAAAGAGACATTTTACTCGTTTTTTAACTGTGACCATGAGAATTAATAACATAAAGTATGCTGACCCTATGTCAGTTTACAGTTCGATCCAAGACACAAAAAATTTATTGCAGAAGCTCAAAACATTTGATTTTTATGCATATGAATTTATTTAATAACAAAAGTCAGCTTTAGTACAGACCTGAAAATACATACCGACTTTCACGTTTTTAGTCGCTGTCCTAAGACAGGAAAACAATACTCCATAAAATATTTACCCTAAGAATTCTTAATATTACATTTTGGAGGAGGAAGTATCAGCTACATAGTTTTATAAGAATACTTTAGAAGTGATTTAAAAAAAAAATTCTAAATCCAAGAAGCCACGAACAAAACTAGATTTCTCTAACCAGAGAACAGAGGAATATAGTATTTGAGATTAAAAACCAATAAATCACGTAAGAACTTAAACATTAATGATTAGGGACCATTCATGAGATATTAGGTACAACCATAGCACTAATGTCTTTAAGTGCCACATTACTCAGATCTAGCTGGTGGGCTTTTACTTTTCCTGGATGGATTTTAACTAAATAGACTTTAGACACGTGGATATAGATAAATGCCCAATTCAGTAATTAGTATTTTAAAACTGTGAAACCTTTTAAGTTAAGTGGTCTATTAATTAACTACCAATTATCTTGTCTGACTATCATATCAATAGAAGTAAATTACCGACTAGCAATTTGACAGATTTAGCCCTTTACCATGCAAAATTTCTTTAGAACATAAAAAGGCCTGGAGTTAAATGCTTTTGCTTCCCCCTTTTGGTTAATCGGGGATCAATTTGCTGCTCATGTATAAAAGCCAAATGCAGCTCTTTGGTCAAAAAGGACCTACAGATGAATTCTGTCTTTTAGGAATGACAACTTATGATTTTTTTTTTTCTTTTAAAGATTCCCTTTAAAAATAACAAGTGAAGCAAAATATTAATGTTTTTTGGGGAAACATGGGTTTGTAGTTCCTATGTGGAGGCCAGTTCTCTGTATTTCAAAGGATACTAGAGAAGTATTTTCAAGTTTTTACCTCTTATCCAGATACAGAGTGAGTCTGAATAGATGGTTTCTCTGATTTATGCCAAAAGTCAATAGAACTGTATTGCACATTCCCACGTTCTTGTCCTAACTGAACGTTGCACAACAGATCATGCTGATTAAAACCTACCCCCTAAATCTATCACTTCTTGACTGGTAACCAAGACAAGGTTCTGAGGAGAGCTGCTGGGCTAGAAGAACCCTGAGTATCATAGCTTTGTGGGCCCATGGACTGTAGCCCACCAGGCTCCTCTGTCCATGGGATTCTTCAGGCAAGAATAGTGGAGTGGATTGCTGTTCCCTTCTCCAGGGGATCTTCCTGACCCAGAGATCAAATCTGGGTCTCCTGCACTGAAGGCAGATCTTTCACTGTCTAAGCCACCAGGAAAGCCTAGAGCAAACCAGAGGGCTGTACAAAATAACGCTAAGTACTGCAAACACCTCTAATGGATATGGAAATAGGTCCGAGGCTGAGCAAGAAAGGAACTGCATCACAGACTTAGAGAATGAACTTATGGTTGCCAGGGCAGAGGGGAAGGATGAGGGGAAAGGATAGTTAAGGAGTATGGGATGGACATGTATACACTGCTGTATTTAAAATGCAAAGCCAACAAGGACCTACTGTATAGTACACGGAACACTGCTTAATGTAATGTGGCAGCCTGGATGGGAGGGGGGTTTGGGGGANGGCAGAGGGGAAGGATGAGGGGAAAGGATAGTTAAGGAGTATGGGATGGACATGTATACACTGCTGTATTTAAAATGCAAAGCCAACAAGGACCTACTGTATAGTACACGGAACACTGCTTAATGTAATGTGGCAGCCTGGATGGGAGGGGGGTTTGGGGGAGAATGGATACATGTACATGTATGGCTGAGTCCCTCTGCAGTCCACGTGAAACTATCACAACCTTGTCAATCGGCTATACTCCAATATAAAAGTTAAAAAAATACATCAAAAGAGAAACGAACCATGGCCAGAATCCTCTCCTTGAGGCTCAGCTAGAAACAGGAATGACTGCCATATATTCAAACTGAGCTGATTTAAACTTATCTATCAACCACCAGCCTTGCACCAATGAGCAGAGTCAATATACTAGAGGAAAAAGCAAGCTTACAGGTGGGCACGGAGAATGGAAAAGTTGTGAATGAAAACAAAAGGAGAGACACACGGGTAACAAGCATAAGATCCCTCACTTTGAGATCCTGTCAACCTTCCGCAGCTTGAATTAGTCCAACATAATGCTTACCTTTTGAAACTTCAGAAGCAGACTCATGGGAGCGTTCTCTGAGTAGGTGATCTTCTAAATATTTAAGCAGAAGCCTAGCCTCTACTATCAAACATTTACTAAGTGACTAGGAGTGGAGTTCTGCCCCTGGCAGAGGAAAACAAACAGAGTCCGTAACAAGTTGCCTTCAGACAGCTTGCCATCTACCTGGGGCTCCGGGGGCACGATGGATCAGGAGGTGCCCCAGAGAGCACACAGTAGGCACAAAGGATGAGGAGCAACAGAAAGAAGAGGTCAGTTATTCAACTGCAGCTTCATCAGAAAACAGAGGGTTGGACAAGATGGTATCTAAGGATCCTTGTGGCTCCGACCCATCAAAACACGAGATAAGGGCCAGAGTGAGGATGCAGGCCACAGGAAGAACCTGAGCCAGCTCTGAAAAGGCATATGGAGCGGAGCAGAGGGCCTTCTAGGCCAGGGGAGTGGTACAAGGGATGGTTTGAAATCGGAGCACCCACTGTGAACGTCTACGTGGTTTCCAGTTCACTGCCTATGACTGTAGAGCTGGGTCAGGATCAACACAGTGCTGATTATGTTATGAACACAGATATCAACTGCTACTTAAAAAGTCTGGCTCAAGGTGACCTGTTCCAATCACTGAATGAGTCTTGGCTCAGATGATCCACTCTTTAAAATGTATGGGGCAACTACTTTTCCCCACCCCAATGCAGTAAAAAGACACTGCGCTAGTTATTTTTTTCTGGAAGGAAAGCAGCACATGGCAGTGCAAGTTGGAACAGTTACCATGAACATGTTCACCCAAGGGGACTAATGGAAGGGAAGCTGAATTCAGGTGGTTCTTAGACTACTCGATGCTCTCCCCCAAAGAAATCACTATAAAATTATAGTAAGTCATCTTTTAAACGTTGGCTTGCTAGATTTCTTCCTAAATGGTTTGTGAGTCTTGGCAAGAAGTCAGAAACTCCAACTCTTAAAATGAATTTTCTGACTCAATTTTGAAAATAAATTCTTAGGTTTAGATGCTTAAGGGAAAAACAGCTGGAGAATTCAGGAGCCTCCCATAGTTTAATATGAAGTGACGTCATTCCTGTCAAAGCGTCCAAGAACTCCCTAAATTGTGCAGTTAAACAACATTGCCAAGCAAAGGAAGCACTCTGGGAAGGTGGTACGTTCCTCATTGGTAGAGAGAGAGATTTGGAGCCACAAAAATTTTTCTGTTCAAACTTTAATTTCCTCCTTACGTTAGAAAGTCTATCAACTGATGTGCATTTTCAAAGCTGAGGCTATGGATGTTTTATGCCTAAGACACTTGACTTGGCTCTCTTTCTATAGGATGTCTGACAAAAAGAAGCTTTCCTCTTACAAGTATCTAACTTCAGATTGTACAGGGTTTTTCTAAAAATCTGGTTATGTGTGACATTGTACAATTCAGCAAAATAATCAAGCAGGGTAACTGGGCAAGGTGGTTAAACTTTAGAGTACTTTGTGAAGGTAAAGGTTCACAGTTTGGAAACCAGCATCGTCTCAGTCAGAAGTGACTGGGGGAAGAAAAAAAAAAAACAATCCTGCTGTCCATGGTTCATAGCTAGTCAACGGATGGCTAGAGCTCTGTTTAAGAATGACAAATGGACTGAAATCAGATGCAGTTGCTAAGGCAGCCTCATCCTCACCAGGCTTTAAATATGAAAACTTGAGTCTACCTGCAATTTATGTACATCTTTTACTTCAAGTGGTGGCTCTTTGATTTACTCCAAATTATAAACACACAAGATTCCTGATGAACTGTGTTGCCAAGTTTATTCTCTTGCGCTGGCTTTTACCCACCTGATCACCTGCCCCGTTTCTGTGGCCCCCATGGCAACAGGATTTTTACTCAGTTTCCTACTCCCACTGTGCACCACACATACCCATCTACACATGCACACGCGCACACACAAAACACACTTGAAGCCCTCCAAACTGTATTTGGTAACCTTATGCGCTTAAAACATAGGTATGAGTTAGCGTCTGTCATTTATATGTTCATTTTTAGAGCTTTGGAAATGATTTAAAGCTCACGCTTGAACAGACAACATTAAAATGAGCTTCTGCGGGGGTCAGAGAAATGGTTTACTGTTCAAGGAGCAACATTTGAAAGAGTACTTCTAAAGCCAGATTAAGTTTTTAAGCAGTTGCTAAAAAATTAATGAGGTTTAATGTGACCTATTTAGGAGAAACAGTTCTTTGTTGTGTTCTGTTAGAAGACTAATCCGCCTATGAGACAACAAATAAACAAAAATCCTATTTCCTTATCCCTTCTTTATTGGATCCCACCTGCCTACAAAAGTAAAGCGGGGTTAGAAGAGCATAAAGTGGGTCAAGAGTGTATAGTTAAAGGGGAGAGCGTCACGCCTACCGTTAGAAAAGGTCAGCTGGCAAACCGGGATTAGTTTTGCCCCCAGAGCAGAAGGCCCGCTCCCTCATCTATTCAGATGAGGTAATAGTTCTGAGATGACTGGAGGCTGAAATGGTTCAAGTCCCTGTTTTCCCAGGTCTCAACTCTCAACCCCTCTGCCTCCTATGGAGGAACTCTGTGATCCTTTCAGAGTGAGTTATTAGAGATATATCTTCTAAGCTGAGAAAGTTCTGAGATATGCCCCACAGACCCTGGGGATAGTCAATGGATGGTAAGTGGCTGCCAGGGTGGCCTGACCACTCCCACCGGACCACAGATGCTGATCTCAGAATCTTTGGCGCTTTCTGAAATGTGGCTCAGCAGTAATTTGGAAGCCTAAACTCTGACTTTAGGAATTCATAAGAACAACTGATGTTTTACAAACTCAACAGAAAGTAAAATAAACAGACCCAGGGTTTTATACTCCCTCTTGTTATTTTTATGGCAATCTTTCAAACTAGTTCAAAATGTTCAGTCCTCTACCCTCTCTAGAAGTTCTGAATTGGGAGTGGGGGGCGGGGGGAGGAAAACAATCATTTAATAGTAACCGGCATATGCTGTAATTCACCAGTGGGGGAAGAGAAAGTTGGAAGGAAGCTTTGTGGGTCAAAGAGTGCAGGTGGCTTTCAGGCTGGTACTGAAGTCTCGCTCTTTTCCAACCTTCTTGCTGAGTAGGGCCCAATAATAAAAACAAGGATGTTTATATTTACCCAGAAGTGTGCGTGGCAATTGACCATCATGGTTCTCTCAATGAGCTCATCGGGACATTCCAGGAGGTGATGCCCAGACACCACGCCGGCATTATTGACCAGGACGGAGACCTCGCCAACTTCCTTCCGGACCCTTTCCGCTGTCAGGTAGACGTTCTCTCTCTTTCCCACATCACAGGTGTAGGTAAAAACCTGCAAGTTACAGTGGGGCAGAATTTCTTCCTCACCATTCCCAGCTGTCCTCAGAAGTCCAGATGAAGGGAAAAAAATGGAACAGAGAAGGGATGGGGGGGGGTGCAAAACATGAGTCACGTGGCCATCAGTAGGACAAAGATCACACAAAACAAAAATACTACAGTGAGCTTCAAGTTTCTAACACCATAAGGCTTGCCAATGACTGCACTTACAGCTGCCTTCCTCCCTCTAGTCTGGGAATTACAGCAATTTACTGGATAACTTTGCTTAGGGGAAAATCATGTAATTGTGACCAGCCCAATACAAGTCAGACCTCATGGGATTGGCTTTCTGGAGCTAAAGACACCTGGAATGAACGGATCTCAGCCCAGAGAGTAACACCTCCTCCTCCCAAACACACACTCCTCTTTGGGGGGAACAGTGGTCAGAAGCAGGTCTTACTCTATTTAGTCTGTCTGCGAGCCCTGAGGCTCACAAATCAAAACTGTAATTAACAATCTGAATTCAACCAAAGTCCAGAAGTGAACCAAATTTGTTATGACAAAGTGAGGATCACACTGGTTGGTCCTATCTGGAGTAGCTAAAACCCCCAAGAAGCAGCCTTACATAAACCGAGTTGACAGGTAAATGTGTGATTTTCCTGTATAAGAACTCAATCTAAAAATTTGATCTCTTCTCTGGAAAACCACCACCTTTCTCTTTTAGGTTTGGGCAGGGAGCACAGAAATCTGTTTGCTACCCTCATACCAATGGAGATGTACCAGTTTTGACCTTTGATGTTCTGACATAAAAGACAGGTGCCAATAATTTTGGTGACAAATAATCGATATCGGGGAGGGGTGGTGTCCAAGTTAATCCTCCCAATATAATTCGGTGTTTTCTCTGGAAATGAAAAAACTGTCAAAAAGCAAGAGCCATTATCAAATCCAGACCAATACTTATGGTCGGTTATGTTTTCCAATTTGGCTTTTTAAGTCTCAGACTCAGGTTAGTTAATAAATACCCAGAAATGCAGATTTCCTAAGGTTATCAAAAACATGGAATTAATTTTACAATAAGGCTTAAATCCTTCAAGCGTTTTCCCTTAAGAGGCCGGGTGTCTTTCAATCGGGCTGAGTATGTAACTCAAGCACTGACTTAACATCTCCGGTGCAACAATGTTAATTATTTTCCCGCGGCTAAACTTATAGTGAAATCATCAATGCTGCCCTGTCTCAGCCCTTCAGACCGCAGTAACTTACACGTATGTATCAATGAGCGAGTCTGAGAACAACTTCCCAAAGACACTAGTTTCTCCTTCCCAAACGAGACTGAGACATCTCTAGGGTTCAAACCGGGGGTCCCAAGTTCCCTCACCCTGCTTAGACTTAGCCCACAGTCTTCCCCAAAGGGACTGGACCTCCGTTAAGACCGGGCTTTGGCACACTTTCTCCCTTCTGATACAGAAGGGCCCATGCCCCTGATCAGGGAGCAAATTCCACTCGCGGAAGCCTGGGCTGCAGGGGGTAGGGTGCTCTTCCTCGAGAGCAGGACCGGCTGTGACCGTGGGGTTCCGGCGCCCTCGGGGGGAGGGCGCGGGGGTGGGAAGAGGCTTGACCCAACAATGCCGCGGGCGCCGGTCCGAGTTACCTTGCAGCGCCGCGGCGTCGGCCGCCTCCAGGTCGCGGTAGATGTGGCGCACCATGCCCGCCGTCTCCTCGTTGCTCTGGGTGTTGATGTCCCAGAGCACCAGCAGTGCCCGGCGCCGGGCGAACTCGAGCGCGAAGAGGCGGCCCAGGCCGCTGCCGGCGCCCGTAATGAGGCACACCTGGCCGGCCACGCTCTTCTCCTTGGGCCGCACCAACCAGCGCGCCGCGGCCAGCACGAACGCCCAGAGCACTTTGAAAGTGACCACGAAGAACTCCACCACGATGTTCATCGCGACGTCCCGGGGGAGCCCCCGCACGAGCCCAGCGCCTGCGTCCGCCCCCGTCCCGAGCTGCCCCGGGGGCGCTGGTCAGAGCTGCTGAGACCCGAAGGCTGCGCCCCGCGCCCGCCCTCGAGGTGCCCGCCGGGCTGGAGTGCGCGGCGCCGCTCCCCGCTCGCGCGGGGCCACTCCCGCCCGGGCTCGGCGCGGTGGCCCCAGGCTGTGCCCGGCTCGGCGCCTCCTGCCGGCTGCCTTNTGGGGAAGTTTCTGAATATGAAAAAAAACATATCAAAAGACTTTACTTGCAGGGTAGGCAAGTTGACAGGTGATGGAATACAGCTATAACTAAAGGAAAGAGTGGTCTTGTAACAGGAGATTATTCCTATTTGGGTGTGATGTGTTGCTGTCTTTTTATTGTAAAAGGCTTGATGAAAGCTAAAGGAATTTTCTGTGTTTTTTTCCTTGTAGTATCAACGGTGTGAGCCCGAAGGTTCGGAAGGTGCTGCAGCTCCTTCGCCTCCGGCAGATCTTCAATGGCACCTTTGTGAAGCTCAACAAAGCATCAATTAATATGCTGAGAATTGTGGAGCCGTACATTGCATGGGGGTAGGTGTCTTTGACTTCTTTTTTGGTAAACGAATGATAGAGGTTTTGACAGTGATAGTCTTATTTGGTCATTTATGCCTGTTTTTGTTTTTTTATTTAGGTACCCAAATCTGAAGTCTGTAAATGAATTGATCTACAAGCGTGGTTATGGCAAAATCAACAAAAAGCGAATTGCCCTGACAGACAATGCATTGATTGCTCGATCTCTTGGTAAGTTCTGCCTTTTTTGGGGAAAGGTAATTGTTATAAAATTTATTGTATCAGACAAACTATTTTTTGGTGTCTTGAGAATAGCCTGGCTATTCTTACTCTTTAAGAAGCTTCCCTTATTCCCTGTACTGTTTATTAAAAAATGGAAGATGTGATTTCACTGGCTTGAGCTGTATCTTTGTATGTAAAGCCTCATATTTCCGTGTTAATTTCACTCTTGATTTACCATTAACTCTGTTACAGCCTATACTCTTTTATGCCTTAAAATGTAATAGTTTCAAAATAAACAATTTTAATAACCTTAAATAATCTTTAATACATTCAGGGAAATATGGAATCATCTGCATGGAGGATCTGATTCATGAGATCTATACCGTTGGAAAACGTTTCAAAGAAGCAAACAACTTCCTGTGGCCCTTTAAATTGTCTTCTCCACGAGGTGGAATGAAGAAAAAGACCACCCATTTTGTAGAAGGTGGAGATGCTGGTAACAGGGAAGACCAGATCAACAGGCTTATTAGAAGGATGAACTAAGGTGAGCAACTACATCCAGAAAGAAGTTTACTTAATACTAGAGTAAATTGATCTAAATGCTGATAAGGGTTTCGCTGAGTTGGCATTTAGTGGGGGAAAATCAACCATGTAATATGATCACAGTTGATTTGGTTTTCCCTTTTGAGGACTATATGGAGAGAAGAAAAGGCCTGTGTTTTTTTTTTTCCCCCCTACTTAAAAGTGGAAACAATTGTTATTGATAACTCCTGGTATATGTTAATTTTTAATTGTTATGTTTAATGGGTTTTTTTCTTTCCTTTCAGGTATCTACCAGGATTATTTTTGTAATCTGGTTAATAAACAATTGAAACAAATTGAAAGTACTGTCTTGGTTGACTTTTATCTTTCCTTTGCAAATCTTGGTGCGACAAGATTAAGTCAAATCAACAGCCTGGCCTCTTGGATGCAAAACAGGGTCCAGCCTGTGTCTTGTGAAAAACATTCCTTGGGTTTATTGAAGAATTTCCTGTACAAAAAACAATCCTGATTTTCCATTTTCAGTTGGCCAAACTGGGTCTAATCTAAGAAAGCCTATTTCATAGGCCTTTGTGCATGATAAAAAGTTCAGTTTACAGATTAAAAATGTTGCAGAAATTCCGTTTTCTCAGGTCTTGACTTGCTTGTAAAATGGTAATCTTAGTATCAGTTTTCTTTTTGCATTTCATGTTTTTGCTTTGCATCTTCTACCCATACTTTAGTGAGTTTTTAATATTTCTACTATGCGTTGTAACAAGAAGAAAGAAAATACATGCTTGTGAATGTAATTTATAAATAATACTCCCTGCATAACATGGAATACATATAAGTAAAAAGTTTTACTGTCCTCACTGATTGAGCCAAGGGTATGATGCAGTATGAATTTTGATAATGTGCCAGAATCATTACTTTTTAGTATGTGAAAGTTGCTAAGTATATTTAAATACAGTCTTGGGTCTTGAAAGCTGTTTATCTGTGAGTTTAGGGTCAAGGAATAATCCTTGAAGGCAATTAAGATTGTTTATAACCAGTGTTACATAATGAGTGTCAGGTGTTTTGCAAGGAATTTAATGTCTTGGTAAACAGTTGGATCTGTGTTTAAAAATCATTAATTTCTTGGTGTAGCCTAAAAGTCTTAAGCTTTGAAATTACCTATTTTACTGCTTTGATAAGTAAATACACTTTATAGTCCCCAGTCTTTGCACATCCCAGTATCCTGAAAGGTTGAAGTAGCTCAGAAGAAAACTGGTTACTGTGACGGTGGTTCAGGTGGCATTTGGCTAACTACCTAGGCGTGGGAGGGTGGAGGGAAACAGTGTAGGATTTGCAATGGTAACAGGAATGGTATTATATGTGGGATGGTATTTTAACAATGTCTCTTATAAAAAGTTAAGAGCAGTTTGAGGTTCACAGCAAATTTCCCATGTATCTTCGTGTGCCCAATACCTAGTTTCCCCCACTATCAACACTGAGAGGCACGTGTTACAGTCCTTGGATGTTGACACATCTCCCAAAGTAGCCAAGTTTTTGAAGCTGGTGAGGATAAGAAGATCCTAGATACATGGAGAGGAAAGAAACAGTGTTTGGGCTGTACAGCTCTTCTGCAGACAATCCTAGAAATTAAACTCTCCACATAGTTTCCAAATGGGTCCAGAGAATAGGGAAATGTACGAGAATGGGGAGGATACCGTCTGCCTTCACAGGAGTGTAAGGACTAAAAACAAATGAGAATATTTTGTGAACTCTTAGAACCTGCTGAAATGCAACTTAATGCCTTATTTTACTTACTAAAACTCACCCAAAATCTTTAACTTACCATAAGATATCACCAGAAAGCTAACCAGCCTCACTGATGAAACTCTGGGCACCCAGGTTCCACTTAGGCAAAGATTGATCTCATGTAAGGACATTCTAAGGCTATAGTTTTTCCAGTAGTCATGTATGGATGCGAGAGTTGGACTGTGAAGAAGGCTGAGTGCCAAAGAATTGATGCTTTGGAACTGTGGTGTTGGAGAAGACTGATGAGAGTCCCTTGGACTGCAAGCAGATCCAAACAGTCCATTCTAGAGGAGATCAGCCCTGGGTGTTCTTTGGAAGGAATGATGCTGAATCTGAAATTCCAGTACTTTGGCCACCTCATGCGAAGAGTTGACTCATTGGAAAAGACTGATGCTGGGAGGGATTGGGGACAGGAAGAGAAGGGGACGAGCGAGGATGAGATGGCTGGATGGCATCACGGACTCGATGGACGTGAGTGAGTGAACTCCGGGAGATGGTGATGGACAGGGAGGCCTGGCGTGCTGTGATTCGCGGGGTTGCAAAGAGTCAGACACGACTGAGCAACTGAACTGAACTGAAGGACATTCCAGTTGTAGCCTTCAAAACTCCATCTTTATTATGTCATCCCCTGGCTACCCTAGCCATAAAGTTTTAGCTGTCTATTGCACTCACTGGCTTTTAGCAGTGTTACCCTGGTCTTGGCTTATCTTTGAGGGTTTCTTTGTGGTAAGATGATTAAGAGTGCTGGCTCTGGAGCCAAACTGCTTGAATTCATATCCAGCTTCCACTTAATTGGGCTTCCCTTATGGCTCAGCTAGTAAAGAATCTGCCGGCAATGCGGGAGACCTGGGTTGGGAAGATCCCTGGAGAAGGGAAAGGCTACCTACTCCAGTATTCTGGCCTGGAGAATTAATAAAGTCCAGAGTGCAAAGAGTCAGACACCACTGAGCGACTTTTAACTTTTCCACGTAATAGTTTGAGTCATTAAATTACTTCATCTCTCGTTCCTTAGCAAAATAAGGGGAATAGTGGTAACTAACATAGAATTTTGGTGAAGATTATGTCAGGTCATTAGTGCCTGGTCCAAAGTGCTAAGTAAATGCTATTTGCTGTGTAACTTCAGCATTGAGGGATGTACAAAGGAAAATAGCTCTGCTTTCATGTATTAATCTAATGGGCAAAACAGACTTAAAGATGGTGAGGTAAGTGCTACACAAGGAGGTCCCCCTGCTGTTTTCCTTGACAAATTGGCTACAGGCAGCCAAAATCTTACTCCTTTAAGTCAACTTTTTAAGGTGGGCCATTTTTTTTTTTAAATCCTACACAGTGCCTGACATAGTTTACACTAAGTACTTGTTTTCTGTTACTATAAAAAATTACCACAAGCTTAAGTGACTTAAAGCACAAATTGTCAGAAGTTCAAAATCAGTTTCACTGGGCTAAATCAAGTGAACACCCCTTCTACCACCTTAAGGCTTTAGGGGAGAATCTTACAATTTCTGGAAGCTGCTTACAATTCTTGGCTTGTGACCTCTTCCATCTTCAAAGTATAGTCTCTGTGTCTGTCATTTCTGGCCCTTAACCTCCTGCCTCCCTCTTCTGTGGACTCTTGTGAAGAATGCAGGGCCACCTGGATATCCAGGTAATTCTGGATCTCAAATCCCGTAATAAAAGATAACATCTGTGAAGTCTACATTCAAAAGGATATCCAGGTAATTCTGGATCTCAAATCCCGTAATAAAAGATAACATCTGTGAAGTCTACATTCAAAAGCAGCCTATTCAAAAGTTTTAGAAATTAAGGCAGGGAGATGTTTGAGAGGGCTGCTCCTTGATCCTTAGGCTTCTCTGATAGCTCAGTCTGCCTGCAATGTGGGAGACCCAGCTTCGATTCCTGGGTCGAGGAGAGCTCTGGAGAAGGGAATGGCAATCCACTCCAGTATTCTCGCTTGGGGAATCCCATGGACAGGAGCCTGGTGGAATTGCAGAGTCGGAGACGACTGAGTGACTTACACACTCCTTGATCCTTAATTTATGACTCAGCTATATTTTCTTTTGTTCTCAAATGATAAACTTCTAATGTAGAGTCTTGGCACTTGGAATCTTATGTCAGGAACATTCAGCCACGAGATCCATATACTTGGGTTCTTTTTTCATTTTCGAAAAAGATACCAGACATCGCTTCATATATAAACTTTTTTGTATTTCATAGCATCTGTTACTATCAGAAATAAAATTTCCATTTACTTGTTACTGTTGCTTAACCCAGCCACTTCCATGTTTGAGTATAATCAGGTTTGAGTCTTAACCTCTGTTCTAGCAGTTAGAACAGTGCCTGATGCCTTGCAAGTGCTTTGCTTTTTAGACTGACTCAAGCCTTTAAGTAGCCATTTGATGATAGCCAAGGGGTAGGGGGGACAATAGCAGACTCAAAACATACCTTTTAACAGTAAGCATTTGACACATTTAAGTATTAGTGTACATTTAATACACTGATACTAATGATTAACCATCTGAGTGGGTGGTTCTCCACTGTCTGAGTGCAACCCCAGAACTGAATTCTTAATTGATTCAGAGGTAGGCCTAGAGTTTTCCCTTCAAAGTCGCCATATGATTTTTAATGTGCAGCCTATTAAGTATACCACTTTTTTGTT
Source organism: Oreotragus oreotragus (assembly GCA_006410675.1). Classification (NCBI taxonomy): domain Eukaryota; kingdom Metazoa; phylum Chordata; class Mammalia; order Artiodactyla; family Bovidae; genus Oreotragus; species Oreotragus oreotragus. The sequence continues at coordinate 169,014 of SJYX01002263.1, forward strand.
CAGTAGCTCAGTTGTGTCCAACTTTGCAACTCCGTGGACTGCAGTATGCCAGGCTTCCCTGTCCTTCACCATCTCCCAGAGTTTGCTCAAACTCACATTAAGTCAATGATGCCTTTCAACCATCTCATCCCCTATCGTCCCCTTCTGCCTTCATTCTTTCCCAGCATCAGGCGGCCAAAGTATTGGAACTTCAGCTTCAGCATCAGTTCTTCCAGTGAATATTCAGGGTTGATTTCCTTTAGGATTGCCTGGTTTGATCTTGCTGTCCAAGGGACTCTGAAGCGTTTTCTCCAGCACTACAGTTTGAAGGCATCAATTTTTCAGTGCCCAGCCTTTTTTATTGTCCAGCTCTCCCCTCGGTACATGACTACTGGAAAAACCATAGCTTTGACTATACAGACCTTTGTAGGCCAAGTAACGTCTCTGCTTTTTAATATGCTGTCTAGTTTGTCATTACCTCATATTTTAGTCAATGGACTAATAACCTTCCTGACCCCCGGGATCACACAACGAAGGGTTTAGGTTCCAGGTGTAATGTGAGTTTGTTTCCTTAATCAGAGGAGCTAGGAAAGATTAGTATCGAGCTTAATGAAAGCGGAAAAGTGGTGTGCTGAGAGCAGTTTCAGCACTTTGGATTTTGTGGAATCCGAAGTCCTCTTACCAGGGCTAAACTTGCAACCCCAGTGGAGAGGTCAAGAAATAGGGCTTACAACAACTCGCCAAGAGCATATACAGGCTGTCAGGCTGCTAGGCTTCCCGCCGAACCTTCTACCGAAGAACCTCGACAAAGGAGGCGTAGAACGCAGAATTCTTGAGGGCACGGTGAGGGAAACGGGAACTCGCGACGACTGAGTCACTTACAGAGATTGACTAGTCAGGTACTGCTGGTCTAGACTCATCAGTACTCTGGAAAGCCTGGTTAGTTTGAATCTTAAAATGCAACCCAGAGAGCCTCACCTCACCAAACTTGTGCAAGTGCCCACTACCCACTCCATCTATAGTAGGTGGCACCAACTTCATGCCGCACTGACCTGTTGTCGGGTCTGAGTCTCGTTTCTGCAGCCTCCTCCCACCCCACCCCCTGCAGCCGTGATCTCTAAGGCGGCGGCACCCTAGAGTAGTTGTCCAGTAAGTCCTGGCTGCCTCCCGCCGCCCAAGCACCATCCTGGCGCGGCACCCTGACCCCCGCCGCACGCCCTCCGGTGACCGCCCGCCGGGAAGCTGCCGGCGCCTAGCAACGGGCGCGCGTAGCGGGCGGGCGGGGCGGCAGCCGTATCACGCGCATCCCGGCCCACCAGGGCGGGGCTGAGCGGCGGGCGCGCCGCCCTCCGGAGCGTCGCCGGGCTGCCGGCCGCCGAGCATGTTCGCCCCAAAAGCGGCGCCCGAGCGCGCGCGCGACCGCCCGCCCCGCCCCGCCGCCGCAGCTCGGCCCATCCTGGCCGGGGGTTCGGCTCGGCGCCGGGTCGCCGCTGGCTCCAGCGCGGTTCGCTGCCCCCGCTGAAGCCGCTGCGGGAACCGCAGACCTGGGCGCCGCCGCCGCGGGCCAGGCCGGCGAAGAAGCCCCTCTCGTCCACGGCCGAGCTGCGGGGACAGTGAGTGCCACCGGTCCTGGTGCCGGGGAGCCCCCGCCAGGGACGTCCCGGGGGTAGGGGGTGGCCTAGAGTTAGGCCTGCAAGGGAGGTGGATCGCTGAGGTCAGCTGGTCCGGCCCCCTCCCATCCAGGGGAAACAGCCTCCTGACGCACGTGGATCGTCCCAAGCATCTCCTGATTCTCTTGGCGAGGGGCTGGCGGGGGACCCGGGCTGAGGACCTGACGGAGGCTGCGGGCGGGACCGGTCCAGAGACGTGCGAGCAAGATCGGGCGAAGAGGCCTGCCTGCAGCATCGAGGCTTACTGGGCCAGCACACTCAGTGGCCTCTTGAGTGGACACACCCTAACGGGTTCTCCCTCCGACCCTCCTAGGGCTTAAACTGAGGAGGGGGTTGAATGTGTTTCTGTTTTCTTCTTTGATTACCTTGGCATCTCCCTTCCTTCCCCAGCAGCAGTTCGGATGCTGACCATGTTAGTCACATAGTTCTGGCCCTCTTTTCATTGCCATTTTTCCTTGTCCCACTTCTGATTTACCTATGTAATTTGTGTATTCATTACTTTTTTTCTTCGAGAGATTAAAAATGCTAGAAAAGATTTGTGCATTCTACAGCAGGTAGTCTGTTCTATTGTACTGGTCATCTCATCCTACAGCCTTCCTAGGGTCATAGACATGGAAACTGTGGAGCTTCTCCATAGATAAATGAAAATTTGCAGCTATTTTCAGGGCTTCCCTTGTGGCTCAGCTGGTAAAGAATCTGCCTGCCGTCTGGGAGACTTGGGTTCAATCCCTGGGTTGGGAACATCCTCTGGAAAAGGGAAAGGCTACCCACTCCAGTATTCTAGAGCTGGACATGACTGGGCAACTTTCAGTCACTCACTCAGGGTATTATACTTTCTGAAGTGCAAGAATCCCTGTTTGTTATCTTTATTGACTTTTTATCTACATTGTTTTTGAAATTAATTTTTGTTGGATCATTTGGGCTTCCGTGGTGGGTCAGACAGTGATGCATCTGCCTGCAATGCAGAAGATCCAGGTTTGATCCCTGGGTCAGGAAAATACCCTGGAGAAGCGAATGGCTGCCACTCCAGTATTCTTGCCTGGAGAATCGCACGGACAGAGGAGCCTGCAGTTGCTTACAGTGTTTGCTGTGTTAGTTTCAGCTGGACAGCAAAGTGAATCAGCTCTAAGTATACATATATCCCCCCTTTTTTTTGGACTTCCTTCCCATTTAGGTCGCTACAGAGCACTGAGTAGAGTTCCCTGAGCTATACAGTAGGTTCTCATTAGTTATCTATTTCATATATAGTATTAATAGTGTATGTATGTCAATCCTAATCCCACAATTCACCCCATCTACATTTTTAATGGTGAGTTTAAATCTTACATTACATGGCATTTCTTCTAAAATGTGTCTGACACTTTTTTTCAAATTCTTATATTTTTGAAATTGCGTTATAATACAGTTGTACTTCTCATTCAAACAGCACAGAAGTATACAGACTTAAAGGTGAAAGCCCTTAGTTTCTATTCCTTTACTTTCCAACACTTCATAGTTAATTTAGTACTTATTTTTTCATTCTTTTTACATTATGTTTTTGGTCATTAGTGAAATCATATGGATTCTTTTGAGAAATTACCTTTTTAAGAAGATATGGAGAATACCTTTCATATCAGCTTGTGTGCATTCTAAGTTGCTTCCATCATGTCCAACTCTTTGTAACCCCATGGACTCTAGCCCACCAGGCTCCTCTATCCATGGGGATTCTCCAGGCAAGAATACTGGAGTGAGTTGCCATGCCCTCCTCCAGGGGATCTTCCTGACCCAGGGATCAAACCCACATTATGTCTCTTACATCTTGCATATTGGCAGGTGGATTCTTTACCATTGGCACCACCTGGGAAGCCCCTTACATCAGTTTACTTAGAGCTTCATTGAATATTTCATAGATGTGTCATATAGATGTATGATCATATGGTATAGATATATCATAATTTATGTAAACATCCTTAAGTTTGGTTCCAGTTCTTCTTTATCACAAACAATGCAATAGTGAACACTCTTACACATGGGAACAGTTTCATAAAGTGAATTCCTTGAAGCAGAATTGCTGGGTCAAATGTAATTAAAAAGATGTTGTTGGAATCTTGCTTTCCAAAATATCTTTACTGATTTACATTTCCATAAACAGGCTGTGGTGAAAAAAAAACAAAAAACAAAAAACAACACCCGTGTTTATTAGTATTTAAAAAACAATAGCTACCACTTATTGAGTGTTTATTACATGTCCAGCACGGTGCTAAGCACTTGGCATGCATTTAAAAATTTAATCCTCACTAACTCTGTGAGAATCAGAGGCACTATTAATTTTTCCATGACCCCAATATTATTATGCAGCTTTTGAAGAGCAGAGCCAAGATTAGAATCCAGGTTCATTTAACTGCAATGCTTGTGTTCTTTGTTGGGTCTGAGAATGCTTGGTCAGTAGTTGACAGGGAACTGTGTTTCATTGGGTGGTTTGAGGATTCAATGAGATTATGTGTTTGGTGTTGCAGTATTATTAATATGTAGTTTCTTGCTCTACTAACTACTGTAGGATTGGACATGATCCAGTTTTTTGCACGATTGTGGTTTCCCCTGGATTATTTCCCTCTCTAGTCACTTTTCTGCATTCTCTTTATCTTCCTACCCATCATATATTTTAAGGGAGTCTGGCTTTCTTCTCCCTCGAAAATCTCAGTTGCAAATCTAGTCCAATCTTGTTCTCAATTCTCACCAGTAAATAGATAACTCTTAAAAACTTCATCTCCAGAACTTCTGTGGTAGTCCAGTGGCTACAGCCCACCCTCTTAATGCAGAGGGCCCAGGTTTGTTCCCTGGTCAGGGAACTAAATGCCTCATGCTGCAAGTAAAAGATGTCAAATAGTGAGATGACGATGGGAGATCCCTCATGCTGCAACCAAGATCGAAGACCCCACGTGCTGCAACCAAGACTCGGTGCAACCAGACAAGTAAATATTAAAAAACAAAGCAGAACTTCATCCCTGAACCAAACCTATAGCCCTCAATTTTCCGTAGCTTAGATCCACGTTATATATCTCCACCCCCATGTCCTATACTCATTTTGTCTAAAACGGAGCTGCTTGGCGTCTTCACTCTCCAGGGCTCTATTCACATCTTTTTTTTTTTTTTTTTTAATGTGGACCATTTTTAAAGTGTGTATTGAATTTGTTATAATATTACTTCTTTTTTTTTTAAATGTTTTGATATTTATGTCCATGAGCCATATCAGATCTTAACTCCCAATTGAACCCTCACCCCTTGCATTAGAAGGTGAGGTCTTAACTACCAAACTGCCAAGAAGTCCCCCTCCTTTCACATCTTCCCCAACAGGGCTTCTACCTGCATTTCAGCTGACCTAAATTCTATCTAAATGCCATTTTCCAGTTTATTTCAAGTATTTTGTGAACCCCCTCATGAAAATTATGTCTCCCTGCTTTGAACTCTTCTAATGTGAGATAATGTATATCTGTCTGTCTAGCTCCCCTAAGACCGTAATGTGGCACCTTGCCTTATAGCTGTGTGAGTGGCTACCGTCTTTCCTTCTGCGCTGGAAATTCTGTGAAGGCACAATCGCCAGTTCACCTTTGTGTTTGTCATGCACATAGCACTTTTGTCATGCATAGACTTGTAGATAGTATCTGCTTAATGACATGTTTAAGGAAGAGAGTTAATATATTCACCCTTGGGAATAAAAGATTGCATGTATTTGTGTGAGTGCTAAGACACTTCAGTCATGTCTGACTCTTTTCGACCACATGGACTATATAGCCCACCAGGTTCCTCTGTGAGATTCTCCAGGCAAGAATACTGGATTGGGTTGCCATGCCTTCCTCCAGGGGATCTTCCCAGCCTAGGGATCTAACCCAAGTCTCTTATGTCTCCTGAATTGCAGGCAGATCCTTTACCGTCTGAGCCACCGGAGAAGCCCTATGCATTAGGGTGTTGCTGGCTATAATGACAAATAGTCCCAAACATTTTTGATATAATGTAGAAATTCATTTCTTACAGGACAGTTCCAAGGCAGATGTTCCTGATCAGCAGGCAGCTTCTTTCCCACTGGCACTAGGATCAAGGCTTTTCCATTCATTAGCTTCACTGTCGGTTTAAGCGCAGCCTGTGGGAGGGAAAGGAGAAAGTTTGGAGGAAGCAGACCCCCGGGAGTTCCCTGGTGGTCTAGTGGTTAGGCACTGCACTCTTACTGCAGAGGGCTCGGGTTCAGTCCCTCGTCCGGGACCTAAAATCCCACAAGCTGAATGGCTTCAAAAAAAAAAGCAGGCCTGCTTCCTATAAGCTTCTTGCAGAAAGTGCTACACATTGCATTCACCTGGATTCCAATCAAGGGTAGGTGGCCACTTTCTAGGAACAACTCTATTCTCCAGAGGAAAAAAGAACTCGGGGCATCCAGCCTTCTCTGCCACAGTTCATTTCTATTTATCAAAATCTGTAGGGCTTTGCTTGCAGATACCTTGCTCAAAAACAAAACAAAACTTGGGCTTCCCTGGTGGTTCAGTGGTAAAGAATCTGCTTGCCAAATTAGGAGACACAGGTTCAGTCCCTGGTCTGAGAAGATCCCACATGCAGCGGAACAACTAAGCCCCTGCGCTGAAACTGCTGGGCCCACGCGCCCCAGAGCCCGTGCTCTGCAACAAGAAGCCACTACAGAGAAGCCTGTGAACTGTAACTAGAGAGTAGCCCCCGCTCCCCACAACTAGAGAAAGCCCCCACAACAAGGAAGACCCAGCACAGCCAACGATAGATAAGTAATTAAAAAAAAAAGGCAGAACTCTCCTACTGCCCTAATTTGGTTAGGTCAGCAAAAGCTGTTGTCCCACAAAATCTAAGCACAGATTTATCATGTGTGTATCATAATGAACTGTAATCGTTCATTTACTGTTCCCCTGAGTAGAGTGTATGTTTTGTATTTCAAACAAACAATGTATTTGTATCATATTCATTTTTGTATTTCAAGTCCTAACACAATGACTGGCATTGTGGATAAATAAACAACTAGCTTTCTCAATGAATTCACAACTTGCCTTTCGTTATGTTCATTTGATTATTTTGGTTTAATCAAAGCTAAAAATAAAGGTAATATTACCATCTGCTCTTTGATGTTGGGCTGTTTTCAGTCTTTTTGCTTTTCTGTTATAAAAAATTATAGGATTTGACATCCTTGAAGGTAAATATTTGGATGTATCATTGATCATTCCCTTAGGATAAACTGGAAGTGGGATTTCTGGGTCCAAAGTATATTAAAAAAAAAAAAAAAATCGACCCCATGGACTGTAGCTTGCCAGGCTCCTCTGTCCATGGGATTTTCCAGGCAAGAATACTGGAGTGGGTTGCATTTCCTATTCCAGGGGAATCTTCCAACCCAAACCCGGTCTCCTGAATTGTAAGCAGATTCTTTACCATCTGAGGCTCTTGGGAAGCCCAAAGTATATAAAATTATAAAGACATAAGTATTGCTAGGTTGCTCTCTGGATACATCACACTAACACTTCCAGTGAAATCTTAGGAGAGTACCCGCTTCCTTGGACCCCATCTTACACTGTCTTAGAAGTAAAGAAAAAAATCTTTATTATTTTCAGGACAGAAGTCATAGCTCATTATGTTATTTTGCTTTTATTTGAATATTAGTGAGGTCAAACCTTTATTGGCCATGTGTGGGTTTTTCTTTTTTTTTCCTATAGCAAGTTATCTGTTTTTTAATAAACACACTGTCTTGGGCTTCACTTGCTTATTGACTTTTAAGTATCTTTACATACAAAAGAAATTAAATTCTTCAGTTCTTCATGTCATTGTTTGAAACATTTTTCTGGGAACTTCTGGCCAGTGTGGCAGGGGAAGCTGACATGGAAGAGACTCCACTTGGCTTCCCTGTATTTCAAATGTGGGGTAAAGTGTATTAAGATAATTTATGGGCTGAGCTAGGAACCAAGAGGAGGAAATCCCCAGGTGGCAGAAATGAAGGAACGCTCACACAGGAAGGCAGTGCTGAGCATCTGCTGGGAGCTGAGAGTCACAAAGGAGTACTGTTCCAGTTACCATGACTGCATCACAAACTTCTCCAAAACTTAGTGGTGCAAAACAGCCCTTTATTGTGCTCACAGATGCTGTGGGACCGTGCTGGAATTTGGATGCGGCAGCAACAGCTTGCCTCTGCTTCACCATGTCTGGGGCCTCAGATGGAAGATGTGAAGACTTAGGTCTGGGACACCTGCAGGCAGGCTCACTCCTCCATCTGGTGGCTAATCCTGGCTGTGGACTGAGACCCTAGCTGTGGCTATCAGATGGAACCTTTCTATGGTGGTCTCTCCCTGTCACTTAGCTTCCTCACGAAATGGTTTTTGTTGTTCAGTCACATTACCACGTGGTTCAGGGACCACAGTTGAAGAAATTGGTGTATTGACTGACCTGATACCTCTGAAACCCAGGGCCAGGCAGAGACCATTTGAGAGTGTACGGAGAGATGTTTAGCAGTTTCCACAGCTCAGGGAGCACTGGTGTCCTGTAGATAGCAATCTCTCTAAAGATGAGCTTGTAGGGGCTTCCCTGGTGACCCAGTGGTAAAGAGTCACCTGCCAGTGCAGAAGACTTGTATTCAATCCCTGGTCTGGAAAGATCCCACATGGCCTGGAGCAACTAAGCTAGTGTGCCACATTGAACCTGTGCTCTCGAGCCCAGGGGCCACAACTACTGAAGCCTGGCAGCTCTGAAGCCCATGCTCCACAACAGCCCACGCACCGCAACTAGAGAGTAACCGCTGCTCGCTGCAACTAGAGAAAAACCCACGCAGCAACAAAGACCCAGCACGGCCAAAACAAACAAACAAACCAGAATCCCACCTTCCAATGCAGGGAACTCGGGTTCAGTCCCTGGTAGAGGAACAAGGATCCCACATGCAGCTAAGCCTGCAAACCACAACTAGAGAAGCCTACATACCACAATGGAGGCCCAGTGAAGCCTAAAGCTTTTAAAAAATAAAAGTGAACTTGCAGTCAAAGGTTATAAATCATACACAGAAATGCAACCACAAGGAAGGAGACCCAGTGGATGCAGCAAATGGCAGATCTGTGCTGAAAAACAGAAAATAATACACATCTTGGAAAAAATTTTATGGTATTTAAGGAGATGAAGGGATAAAAACCATAAGGCAAGAATGGGACAGTGTAAATCAGAACAGGAGAGATCTAAGACTGCACACTTAGCCAGAAGGGTAAAGAGGAAGAGTCACTGAGTCAAGCAGTGCCTCCTGGACTCCAGGTATTAATTGGTTCTTGGCCTATAATAATTATAATAGGATGATTATGATAATAGCAGCTATCATTTGTTTCTATATGTAAAAATACCTTCCTGTAGTCTATACTGAGATTCTTGTTTGAGAATTAAAGCAGCACACTGCTCATATTCTGCTGGACCATTGCTAAATAGTTCCTGTGTTACATTATCAGACTTGCATGTATGTTAGTTCCCCCATCGTGTCCAGCTCTTTGCAACCCCATGGACTATAGCCCACGAGGCTCCTCTGTCCATGGGATTCTCCAGGGAAGAATACTTGAGTGGGTAGCCATTTCCTTCTCCGGGGGATCTTCCTGACCCAGGGATCGCACCCTGGTCTCCCACAGTGCAAGTAGATTCTTTACCACCTGAGCTACCAGGGAAGCCCCATTATATTATCAGACTTGGAGGGAAGTAATGACACGTTCTCATTTTTAAATAGTTACTTTGCCTTAGCCAGTGTGGCAGGCCTGCTAAGGTTTACTCACAGTGCCTATTCCTTCATTTTACTAGTAAAAGGACCCCTGGTTTTTTAGCTGGGTACATCATGCCCAGAGCAGATGACATTTTTCATGACCCTTTACAGTTCAGCGTGTCCACGTGGCTAAGTTCTGACCAATGGGATATAAGTAGAATTGTGTGTATGACTTCCCAGAAGTAACTTGAAAGAAAGGGAGAATGCCTCTTCCTTTTCCCTTCCTTCTCTCTGTAAGCTGGAGCTCAGTTTGGTATTTTTTCAGCTGTGGAGAATGCCTATCATATCCGAAGATAGAAGAAGTCGGATAGTCAAGTCCCCATCTGCTTTTTCTTTGTTTTGAATGCTCACCAACATTCACCTGAACAATTGCAATAATTTCCTCATTGACCTTCTCATTCCCATCTGCCTGCTAATATTGCTCAAGTTAAAGCAACGTTTCAAAATCTTTAGGCCTAATCCTTCAACAGCTCCCACTGTTTATAGCTATGGCCTCCAAAATAGGTGCATGAACCCCAAGATATAATCCATTTGAAAAGAGAATAGAATTCCTGTTGCATATATAATTTACGTTTCAGAAATTTCACCTAGTAAGTACTCAGTAAATTTCACCTAGTAAGTACTCAGTAAAGGCTTATTGAATGAATTAGAGGAGGGGCTGACCAACTCTAGTAAAATATGTATAGTATATATTTTAGACTTTATGGGCCACTGTTGCAGCTACTCAGCCGGACTTATTGTAGGCCAAAGGAAGCTGTAGAAAATAGGTAAATGAATGGACACTTGTTTCTTTGTTCCAATGCACATTTATTTGCTAAAACACGTAGCAGGTTGTTGTATTTCATTCAACATATCCAAAATTGTCATTTTAACGTAAAATCAATACAAAAGTTCTTAATGAGATATCTGCATTCATGTAGTCTTTGAAATCAGGTGTGTATCTCTCACAGCACATCTCGGTTCCGACTGGCCACATTTCAAGTGCTCAGTAGCCACATGTGGGTGATGTCTGATAGACAGCACAGGTGCTGACACACATCTTTTTCTGCCTTTGAACGTGCCAACCTCATTCTGGTCTATGGGCCCTTTGCACTCACTTTACGTGAAGAGCGCTCTCCCTCGCTGATCATCTTCACACATCTCTGGCTACTTCCTACCTATTCAGATCTCAGCTCGAGATCACCTCATCTAGGAAGCCGCCTCTACCACCCCATCTGAAATATTCCTGCCCCTTGGCATACTACCATGAATTCCAGTCAGTCCTCATTATTCATGGATTCCATCCTTTGCTAGTTCTCCCACTCATTAAAGCTTATTTGTAATTCCAAAATCGATACTTCTGCATTCCTGCTCATTTGCAAACGTGCAGAATGGCAAAAATCGGGGGTTGGCTGACATGTAATTCCTAGTGGAGGTCAAACAAGGCAATGCTCTGTCTTCTTGTTTCACCTCACACTACAAACAAGTGTCCTTTTCACCGTCTGTTCATGGTCATATTTTTCACACTATTGTGCTTTTTGTCGATTTCACTATATGTGTCCTACTCAAGTGCTGTATATTGTTCTTAAGTGCAGGAAGACCATGCTGCATCTTACAGAGAAAATATATGTTAGATAATCTTCCTTCAGGGCCTGAGTTATGGTGCTACTGGCAGTGATTTCAGTGTTGATGAATCAACAGTATATATATTAAACAAGGTGTCTTTAACAGAAGCATACTCAAAAGAATGTTGTGTATTGATGGGTTGATTTTCTGTATGGTATAAGATAAGGGTTCAACTTCATTCTTTTGCACTTGGATATCGTTTTCCCAGCGCCACTTGTTAAAGAGATTATCCTTCCCCTGTTGTGTATTCTTGGCATTCTTGTCAAAAATCAGTTTCTATATATGTATGGGTTTATTTCTGAAGTCTATTCTGTTCCATTGCCTTATATGTCTGTCTTTATGCTGGTGTTGTATTGTTTTACACACTACAGCTTTGTGACATCTTTTGAAATCAGGAAGTTTGATGTCTTCAACTTCATCTTCTTTTTTCTGGATTATTTTGGATCTTATTTTTCTAGACTGTTTTGGTTATCTGGGGTCCTTTGTGGTTCCATATTAATTTTTATTTATTTAAATTGAACTATAGTTGATTTATAATATTAGTTTCAAGTGTTCAGCAAAGTAACTCAGTTATACATATATATATATCTTCTTTCAGTTCTTTTCTATTTTAATTTATTATAAGATATTGAATATAGTTCTCTGCACTGTACAGTAAATCCTTATTGTTTATCTATTTTATATATGGTAGTTTGCATTAACCCCATATTCCTAATTTTTCCCTCCCTCTTTTCCTCTTTGGTAACCATGAATTTTTTTTTTTTTCTATGTCTGTGAGTCTGTTTCTTTTCTGTAACTAAATTCATCCATACTTTTCTTTTAGATTCTACATATAGTGATATTGTATAATATTTGTCTTTGACTTACTATAATACTTAGTGTGATACTCTCTAGGTCTATCCATGTTGCTGCAAATGGCATTCTTTCATCCTTTTTATGACTAAATAGTATTCCATTGTATGTATGTTCCACAACTTCTTTATCCATTCCTCTTGTTAATGAACGATTAGTTTGCTTCTGTGTCTTTGCTGTTGTAAATGGTGCTGCTGTGAACACTGAGGTCTTTTCTTTTCAAATTAGAGTTTTCTTTCTTTTTTGAATTAGAGTTTTCTTTTCTTTTCGAATTAGAGTTTTCTCCAGATATATGCCCAGGAGTGAGATTGGTAGATCACATGGTAATTCTGTTTTTAATTTTTTAAGGAGCCTCCATAACTGTCTTCCATAGTGGCTGCACCAATTTACATTCCCACTAACAGTATAGGAAGGTACCCTTATTTCCACATCCCCTCCAACATTTATTATTTGTAGACTTTTTGATGATGGCTACTCTGACCAGTGTGAGGTGATACTTCACAATAAACTGTGGAAAATTCTGAAAGAGATGGGAATACCAGACCACCTGACCTGCCTCTTGAGAAATCTGTATGTAGGTCAGGAAGCAACAGTTAGAATTGGACATGGAACAACAGACTGGTTCCAAATAAGAAAAGGAGTACGTCAAGGCAGTATATTGTCTCCCTGCTTATTTAATTTATATGCAGAATACATCATGAGAAATGCTGGACTGGAAGAAACACAAGCTGGAATCAAGATTGCTGGGAGAAATATCAATAACCTCAGATATGCAGATGACACCACCCTTATGACAGAAAATGAAGAAGACCTAAAAGTACTCTTGATGAAAGTGAAAGATGAGAGTGAAAAAGTTGGCTTAAAGCTCAACATTCAGAAAACGAAGATCATGGCATCCGGTCCCATCACTTCATGGGAAATAGATGGGGAAACAGTGGAAACAGTGGCTGACTTTATTTTTTTGGGCTCCAAAATCACTGCAGATGGTGACTGCAGCCATGAAATTAAAAGACGCTTACTCCTTGGAAGAAAAGTTATGACCAACCTGGATAGCATATTGTAAAGCAGAGACATTACTTTGCTGACTAAGGTCCGTCTAGTCAAGGCTATGGTTTTTCCAGTGGTCATGTATGGATGTGAGAGTTGGACTGTGAAGAAGGCTGAGTGCCAAAGAATTGATGCTTTTGAACTGTGGTGTTGGAGAAGACTCTTGAGAGTCCCTTGGACTGCAAGGAGATCCAACCAGTCCATTTTGAAGGAGATCAGCCCTGGGATTTCTTTGGAAGGAATGATGCTAAAGCTGAAACTCCAGTACTTTGGCCACCTCATGAGAAGAGCTGACTCATTGGAGAAGACTGATGCTGGGAGGGATTGGGGGCAGGGAAGGGGATGACAGAGGATGAGATGGCTGGATAGCATCACTGACTTGATGGATGTGAGTCTGAGTGAACTCCGGGTGTTGGTGATGGACAAGGAGGCCTAGCATGCTGCAATTTATGGGGTCGCAAAGAATCGGGCACAACTGAGCGACTGAACTGAACTGAATTGAGTAATTAGAGATACTGGGCATCTTTTCATATGCATTTTGCCCACTTGTATGTCATCTTTGGAAAAACACATACTTAGGTCTTCCCATTTTATAATCGGATTGTTTGTCTTGTTGATATTGACTTGTATGAGTTGTTTGTATACTTTGGAAATTAAGCCTTGTCAGTTGCATCATTTGCAAATATTTTCTCCCACTCCATGGATTACCCTTTCATTTTGTTTATGGTTTCCTTGCTATATAAAAGCTTATAAGTTTGATTAGGTCCCATTTGTTTACTTTTGCTTTTGTTTCTCTCGCCTTGGGAAACCTACTTAAACATTGCTACAAGTTATGTCAGAGAATGATTTGTCTACATTCTCTTTTCAGAGTTTTACAATGTCATGTCTTATATTTAAGTCTTTAAGTCATATTTGATTTATTTTTGTGAATGATGTGAGTGTTCGAACCTCACTGATTTACAATCCATATGAATTTTTGAATTGTTTTTACTACAATTTTGAATTGTTTTACATTGGAATTTTGATAAGGGTTGCATTGAATCTGCAGATAGTTTGTTTTTCGTGTACAGAAATGCAAATGATTTTTGTTTCTTGATTTTGTATCCTGCAACGTTCCTGAATTCCTTTGTTAGTTCTAAGGTGTTTTTTTTTTTTTTTTTTTTTTTTTTGTTTTG
>SJYX01002263.1:183211-200951 GCA_006410675.1 Oreotragus oreotragus
TTTTTTTTTTTTTTTTTTTTTTCTGGTAGAGTCTTCAGAGTTGTATATGATCATGCCATCTGAAAACAGGGACAGTTTTACTTTTTTCTTTCAAATCTGGATGCCTCTTCTTTCTAATTGCTAAGGCTAGGACTGCCAGTACTGCGATGAATGGAAGTTGTGAGACTGGACGTCACTCCCTTGTTCCTGATCTTAGAGAAAAGCGTTCAATTTTTACCTTTGATTATGATGTTAACTATGGGCTTTTCATGTATAGCCTTTTTTAATGTTGCGATAATTTCTCTCAGTTTCTAGTTTGTTCAAAGTTCTTATCATGAAAAGATGTTGAATTTTATCAAAAGTTTTCATGCATCAACTGAGATGATCGTGTAATCTTTCAAAAATCTCTCATTTTGTAATGTGATATATGATTAGTCAATTTTGGTATATCAAACCATCCTTGCATCTCAGAGACAAACTGCATTTGGTCATGGTGCATAATGGTAATACTTTTGAAAGAATCCTAAGCATTACATTGTTTTGTATATTATTACTTGCTGTTGATGGAGAAGGAAATGGCAACCCACTTCAGTATTCTCGCTGGGAGATTTCTATGGACAAAGGAGCCTGGTGGGCTACAGTCCATGGGGTCTCAAAGAGTTGGACGCGACTGAGTGACAACACACACTTGGTGTTGGATTTTAAACTTTTTATGTTGCCAAATACCTGTAACCTTGAATTTGAAAGAATTCATTAAAATATTTAGAAGAAAAAAGTCTTACAACTTATTTTAGCTATATTCTTGAAGGCCTCTTGCTTTAAAATCCCAAGGATCTGTATTTATATGTTATAAGTAGACTTTTCATTTAAATCTATATTAATATTTACTTTATATGATGGAAAACAAATTTTAAAAATGTATATCTCTGATTCCTTTTTTTTTCTTTTGTATTTTGTGTTGTGAATCTGATGCAGTATCTCACTTTCATCAGCACTGTTGAAAGAAGAAATAATGCCAGTGCTGTCTCCTGAAATCAAATTTGAGCCTCCTAATGTCACCAGAAATACCCTTGATGGTTGTTTTCTTTTTGAGAGTAGTTGGAAGAAAGCAGTGTTAGAAACACAAAAGATGAGGAAAGGTAACTTCCATATTTACTTATTTTACTTAATAAAATATAGAAGTTGTGCCTTGAATTTACATATACCTTTTAAAGCAGTCAACAGACGTTAAATAATTTCTGTAACATTTATGTAAGAAGGATAATACCTTAGGCTTATGGAAAAGAGAAATGGAAGCAGATTAGAAATAATTTACTGAAGGTATTTCTGTAAATCATGATAGAAACACATTCTGAAGACCTAAGCTTGGTTATCAGTGTAGTATTATCTCTGATGGATCATACTTCTTTTTATAAGTAGTGTTTATTTTTAAATACTCATGTTGTTTTTTATATTTTAAGAAACCCCAAATTTTAGCAGAACCTTTCTGTATTAATAATTCTAACCAAAATTTTACTTTTTGAATGAGTGATGTGGAAAGTATCCTATATCTTATAGTTGCTCACTAAAGACTAAACTGAGAACTTTCAACCTGTATACGAATGTAAAGCTTCCCCCTTACTTTCAAATATAATTGTATTTCCTATTTATCCTGAATTCTGCCTTCCGCTTTCTTAATGGAGATATAATTCTTGAAATCAGCAAAATTCAGACATTTTTTGTGTGTTACTATGTTGTCAGTGTTACCTCTAGTGTTCCAGTAAAGGTACTCAGAAGACACCAGTTTGTCCGTTCTCCTACGTCCACATCTAATTGCTGAAAAAAGATTCTATAATTTTTGATGAAGAGAAACGATTTTTTTTCCAAAAGAAAAAAATCAAAGATCGCAAAATGGCATTTTGGGCATATAACTCCAGTCCCATTAAATGCTATTTTTATTTCTGTGCTAGATTTACTTAGTAGAGAAAGCTTATAAAATAATTCTCTATGTTTAAAAGTCACCCAAATCTTTAATCTCTTAATCTGCTTTTTCCACTCACTGTCATCATTTTGAACTTTGTTGTCGTTAACATTTTGACAACCTGTTTTTCCAGTGATGCATGAGGTCAGTAGAAGCAGCCACCTCGATACTTCAGATGTCGCTCTTTATAGGTTTGGTGTGGAATTTTGCAGAGAGAAAATTAAAATCAGTGCCTGAAAGGGAATTCTTTTCTCTCTCTTTGCCAGCTCAGATAATCCTATATTTGTGCCTCTTGATTATCACACAAAAGTAGGAAGCAGGAAGGATTTAAAGTAGCAGATACTATAAGACTCTTGAAAGTACTTTTAAACTCTTTAAAAACTAATTTTTATTAAATAAATTTAATAATTTCATAAATTTAAGTTAATTTGCTTTATGATTTTGTGTTTTTATCTACTGTACAGAAAAATGAATCAGCTATACATATCCATGCATCTCCTCCCTTTTGGACATCCTTCCCACTCCAGTCACCACGGTGCATTAAGTAGAGTTCCCTGTGCTATGCAGTATGTTTTCATTAGTTGTTCATTCTCTACATAGGATCAATAGTGTATATGTGTCAATCCCAGTCTCCCAACTGCTCCCACTCCCTGTCTTCCCCCTTGGTATCCATGTATTTGTTCTCTGTGTCTGTGTCTCTGTTTTGCAAATAAGATCATCTATACCACTTTTCTAGATTCCACATATATATGTCAATATACGATATTTTTCTCCTGACTTCACTCTGTATAGAGTCTCTAGGTCCATCCACATCTCTACAAATGGCTGTTTTGTTCCTTTTTATGGCTGAGTAATATTCCACTGTATACACATACCACATCTTTAAACGTCCCGCTGCTGATGGACGTTTAGGTTGCTTTAATGTCCTGACTATATACTGCTATGAATATTGAGGTTCATGTATCTTTTTGAATTATGATTTTCTCTGGTTCTGTGCCCAGTAGGGGGATTGCTGGGTCTTTTTTTAAAGTTTTTTAAGGAAGCTCCATAGTTTTCTATAGAGACTGTATCAGTTTATACTCTCACTAACAGTGTAAGAGAATTCCCTTTTCTCAATGACTTCTCCAGCATTTTTTGTTTGTAGATTTTTTGATGGCCTTCTGACCACTGTGAGGTGATTCCTCATTGCAGTTTTGATTTGCATTTCTCTAATAATTAATGGTGTTGAGCATCTACTCATTTGTTTGTTGGCCATCTGTAGGTCTTCTTTGGAGAATAAGCTATTTTTCCGTGTGAAGGTATCTAATGTTCTGGGAATTCTGGTTGACCAAAATAATGAGGGCAGAGGACAGTGTTGACTCTGGGAGATCTGTGAAGCTCTCCTTCCTTCTTTTAGTATTAAGCCCCATAATGAGCTCATCTCTACTGTCCCTATCCTAGGAATTGAAAGATATTCTCTTGGGAAAGATGTTAGCTCAATTAAAGTAGCTTAATTTTATTTTCTTAATGACTGATTTAGTATATGTATTATGCACTTTCATTTATAGTAAAAGAAGTTATATATATTTAATCAAGAAATAATACAGATGGTTATAATACTATTTTAAATTAGAATACACCGCAGCATTTGGTCTAGAAGAATTCAAAAAATGTGTCAAAATGCCATATTTACCGGGATTGCAAAATTGCCAAAAGAGCGTAAGTTCCACTCCACTAGAGTTTCATAGACGACTCCTGCATGCTGATACTGAGATGCCTCCTGTCAGGTAGGTCATTTCTACTGGATTTTCTTTTGTTGAATATTTATTTGAAGTAACACTACTGAATACAGAGATTTTTCTGGCTAGTGAATCTAACTCTTGCCAACTTTTTTTTTTTTTTTGCAAAGGGATTTAATTTTTAAAAATCTCAATTAGCAATTTTATTCAGTTTAACCAGTAGGTACTTTTTTCTGTTTTCAAGTAACATTGCCAGAAAGAATTTAAGAACTGACTTGAAAAAAAAAAAATCTTTATTGCTCTAGCATAGATTGCTCATGAGAATACTGAAAGTTTTAGCAATATAAATAAACAAGATCTCTACAATAGGAACCAGCTTCTGTACCCTGAATAAAGAACCTTGTTTCATTTCTAGTTTGATTGAAGTGGTGTGAGAGGAAATTCTGAATGAAAATTCAGTCTAGTGAAGACCTTGTATTGCTATCAGATGAAATGAGTTTGTCAACCAGAAAAGTCACACTGACTTTGAGTTCTGGCATTTAAAAACATTATTATGAATACCTTTCCTTCTACAAATCAGATAGCTTTAAAAGAAAACTTCTTTCTCCAAAGGGACCTAAAAATTAGTAAGATAGTCTCATAGCCCATTTGGTTCCTGCTTTTATTTATTTTTTCATGAAGTTTGTGTTGAATGTGTAGTACTCATTCACTTTACCAGCCTAAAAAAGATGAAGCATTTTCTTTTGTTGAATATTTATTTGTAGTAACACTGCTGAATGTAGAGGTTTCTCTGGCTAATGAATATAATTCTTTCTTGCCAGTTACTCTCTTTAATGGAAAATGCAGATTTTCATATTTTCTCCTGCTATAGTGAGCTTTAAAGACATCTAGTTATACATAGCACACACATAATTGGAATTTTACAATATATATCTCTTAAGTTTTCAACTAGTGTTATTGGTCTTGTTAATTACTCTTGAAGTAAATTTTTGTAATATAAAGAACTAGAACATACTAAAAATGAAAAGTTGTAGATAGTTTATTATCTGACTTATGAAAATAAATAATTTGAATTTTGTAGAAAATCTGGAGAAAAAGATAAAAACAATTATTTGATAGCTTACCCATTTTAACATACCCATTTTTATTCTTAGAGCTTCTCTTCTATCATTCTCTATTTTCATGGATTTTTATTTGAGTTGTGATTTTAGTATAATTCCAATTTTTTATTCTGACCCTTTTTACTTAATGTTACATGTGTACAGTTTTTCCGTATTACTACATAATCTTCAAACAGTCCTTACTGGCCACATTATAAAATATTTCATTGTTAGATTCATAGTTTATTTAATTTTATTTAATTTTCCTGTCATTGCTTTGACTTTTTTCACTTTGTAAATGACACCATAAATGAACAATAACACACATAAAGCTTTTGCCATTGTTTTTAATATCATCCAAGGACAGACTGTCAAGCTATAAAATATAAAAACCCAAATCATTCTTTCTGAAGTGAGATTATAATGAAATAAGGCAGATAGTGAAGGACAGGGAAGCCTGGCATGCTGTAGTCCATGGGGTCACCAAGAGTTGAATGCAACTTAGCAACTGAACATATGCAGAAGCAGAGATGGTAGAAGAGACAGTGAGTTGCTAGTGGAGCAGATGGTAGCATTTAAAGAGGGTGGATGGCAGGGATGTAGAAAGAAGAGAGACCATTGAAAACATGCATGTGAAAGCTACTTAAGGACAGTGAGTTTCTTTTATTATCAGGATACCTGTTTCCCTGACACTCAGCTCACCCTTTGAGCAAAAGTGTTGTTTAGGGCTGCCTATGGCCTTGGCCTTGTCTCAGTACAGACCAGTCTTCTTTGAATCACTTGACCATCTTAAAGAAACTGCAAACCCAGAAAGCATCCCCTGAATTAACCCATTTGATCTTTAGATTTTAAGTCTTCATTTGGCTTCCTACCTTTTTCATCGGATTTCAGTTCTTTTTTTTTTTTTCATTTACAATTAGGCTGTATGTGAAATGATTTTTTAATATTTTACATTAACTTGAGTGTAAATTTACTTACTTTAATGAAGAATAATTTGAATTTATTATATTCATGCTATGACAAGTGTTTTTCAGACACAGAACGGAAGAGTAGTGGCTAAGAACCATGCTGTTTATGAAGTGCTTGGTGGACGTAAATATTATTTCTTTTTCCTGTGTCTTTATTTTAGCCATTCTACTGAGAACATATCAAGTTGCCTACAAGTATTTTATTCTCCTCTACATATTGCACAACGCCCTGTCAAAGGACAGTCTTGGCAAAGCAGGAAAGTACTCATTTTTGTCTGTCTTGTATACAATCCCTTACCTTTAAAAAAAAAAAAAAACTCTGTATATATGGATATTTGATTTTATACTCTGATAAAAGTTTAATGTGTTTTTAAGTTTCTTTAATGATAAACTTTTTCAGTGAATTGCAAGGTGATGTATTTTGGTAATGTAATTGAAAATAGTCCTAGAGGTGAAGTGCATTTAAAAGTTACAGTTCACTATTCTGCATATGGTATGATAAACTGCCACCAGCTGTCATACTAGCAGACCTGAAGCAATGATTTGTGAGTTTAATTCCATTAAATTAATATTATGAAATTGACACAATATGACCTCTCAACCCACCAGTGTTATCTTTAAAAGTTCCATGCAGCCAAGCACAAGATATTTGTTCTGATATTGAATACTGTTTTTTTTTTAAATGGATATTCTGTGTTTTTTGAGGATGTGATGCTAGTGGTAAAGAACCCATCTGCCAAGACAGGAGATGTAGGAGATGCAGGTTTGATCCTCGGGTCAGGAAGATCCCCTGGAGAAGGGCATGGCAACCCACTCCAGTATTCTTGCCTGGAGAATCCCATGGATAGAGAAGCCTGGTGGGCTATAGTCCACAGGGTCGCAAAGAGTTGGACACAACTGAAGTGACTTAGCACAGGCATGCACAAAGCCCTTCACACTAAGAAGATAATCATAGAATTTCAATTATCTCTCAGTAGGTGCAAGAGAATCTGAGGAGTGTCCTTAGGGACCACTAAAAGCTTATTACATAGCAGTCAGTAAGGCTGGTCTTGAGTTCCAACCTCAGTGTAAATACTAGGTATACTTATCTCAGCTGTACCCATATTTGATGTCTAGGAGGGGTGATGTTGCCATGGTAATAAATTGCTACGATACCTCCAAGCAGCCATGTAACCTCACCTTGTTTAGTGTATTACATGGATTAAGAATGAATATATGTTTTGATTGGATAGAGGGGGGAAAAAGTTATAGCTGTTTTGTAAGTTTAGTGTACTTACAAGAAATTTGGAATGCTTATGGGTTATCTTACCTAGAGCCATTTTGATCATGATGTATTTCCTCTAATAACTTATTATC
This sequence comes from Oreotragus oreotragus, assembly GCA_006410675.1. NCBI lineage: Eukaryota > Metazoa > Chordata > Mammalia > Artiodactyla > Bovidae > Oreotragus > Oreotragus oreotragus. The sequence continues at coordinate 190,293 of SJYX01002263.1, forward strand.
TAGATTTATTCATAGGAACAGAAGTTGATTATGACAAAATTCTGATTGTGGTAATTAATAGGTAAAAAGAGCACAAATAATTGATAGTTGGTATCTGGCTTAGAAAGAGTGAAAAGGCTGGCTTAAAACTCAACATTCAAAAAACATGGCATCCAGTCCCATCACTTCATGGCAAATAGATGGGGAAACAATGGAAATAGTGAGAGACTTTATTTTCTTGGGATCCAAAATCACTGCAAATGGTGACTGCAGCCACGTAATTAAAAGATACTTGCTCCTTGGAAGAAAAGCTATGACCAACCTAGACAGCATATTAAAGAGCATATTACTTTGCTGACCAAGGTCTGTCTAGTCAAAGCTATGGTTTTTCCAGTAGTCATGTATGGATGTGAGAGTTGGACCATGAGGTAAGCTGAGTGCTGAAGAATTGATGCTTTTGAACTGTGGTGATAGATAAGACTTTTGAGAGTCCCTTGGACTGCAAGGAGATCCAACCAGTCCATCCTAAAGGAAATCAGTCCTGAATATTCATTGGAAGAACTGATGCTAAAGCTGAAGCTCCAACCCTTTGACCACCTGATATGAAGAACTGACTCATGGGAAAAGACCCTGAAGCTGGGAAAGACTGAAGGCAGGAGGAGGAGGGGATGACAGAGGATGAGATGGTTGGATGGCATCATCACTCGATGGACATGAGTTTGAGCAAGCTCCAGGAGTTGATGATGGACAGGGAAGCCTGACATGCTGCAGTCCATGGGGTCACAAAGACTCAACTGAACTGAACTGAAGTGGTATCTGGCATATCTAAATATTATGCTAATTAATCTTAAGTCCCTTCCTCTAGCATTCCCTGAATCATGATCAGTGATAAGTTCAGATAAAGGTGGGAAAAGGAAGACATAGCACTCACCCACTGGTAAAACCGAGATACTTGAGTTGGTTCGTATCTGCTTCTGATGGGGTTATTTGTGATGGGAGGAGTTTCCTTTCTTTAATGTTTATTTAATTTTTGTGTGATGTCCTTCAACAAGTGAATCTCACTGAAAGCAAGCTTCTTGTCTCAATGTATTTTAAAAAATTAATGTGCCCTGGATTTATATAAAGTGAAGTTGTGATAATATATGATTTCAGATCAAAGAAGACTAAGCCCACGTGTGCTGTGACACCACTTCAGGAGAAATCAAAAGGTGAGCTGGGTCATCTTTCTCTCCTATGACTTGTCTTATGAAGGGCGTGAAAATACCTATCTTTTTTTAAAACTTCCTTTCTTTCCACTGACTTAACTGTCTTTGTTTTGTTAATTTTTCTTTTAAGCTGTGCTTGTTTTTTAACCTTAAGTGCATGTTGTGTTCACTATATACATACCTTTATCATGTCATGTTGGAAGATGGAGCAAATAAACAGGACCTCTCAAAATGAGAAGGCACCTTGAGACCGAAAACCAAGGCAGACAGTGCCATTTAATCAATGGATCAGCTTATTATATGGTGACTTATTCACAGGGTGGGAGTTCCAGGGCGAACAACGACTTGGAAACATCTGTAGCTGCATTCTGCATTACCGAGTGGCTGTTGGGACAAATTTATAGTTAACCTAGCGTGTGGGAGTATATGCTTAGAAATGGGAAGAACATTCCTAAGTCAAGATTTATGAATGGGTAACTATTCTCCTGGGTGCCAGGAATATGTCAGGGAAGGTCGTCATCACTGTTTGGAGACCACCTATAACCTCAGATATGCAGATGACGCCACCTCATGGCAGAAAGTGAAGAGGAACTAAAAAGCCTCTTGATGAAAGTGAAAGTAGGGAGTGAAAAATTTGGCTTAAAGCTCAACATTCAGAAAACGAAGATCATGGCATCCGGTCCCATGGGAAATAGATGGGGAAACAGTGGAAACAGTGTCAGACTTTATTTTGGGGGGCTCCAAAATCACTGCAGATGGTGACTGCAGCCATGAAATTAAAAGATGCTTACTCCTTGGAAGAAAAGTTATGACCAACCTAAATAGCATATTGAAAAACAGAGACATTACTTTGCTGACTAAGGTCCGTCTAGTCAAGGCTATGGTTTTTCCTGTGGTCATGTATGGATGTGAGAGTTGGACTGTGAAGAAAGTTGAGCGCCGAAAAATTGATCTTTTGAACTGTGGTGTTGGAGAAGACTCTTGAGAGTCCCTTGGACTGCACGGAGATCCAGCCAGTCCATTCTGAAGGAGATCAACCGTTGGATTTCTCTGGAAGGAATAATGATGAAGCTGAAACTGCAGTACTTTGGCCACCTCATGCGAAGAGTTGACTCATTGGAAAAGACTCTGATGCTGGGAGGGATTGGGGGCAGGAGGAGAAGGGGACGACAGAGGATGAGACGGCTGGATGGCATCACTGACTCGATGGACGTGAGTCTGAGTGAACTCCGGGAGTTGGTGACGGACAGGGAGGCCTGGCGTGCTCCGGTTCATGGGGTCGTGAAGAGTCAGACACGACTGAGCGACTGAACTGAACTGAAGTGGTCCTTAGGATTCGTTGTTACTTAGTCACTAGGTCGTGTCTGATTCTTGCAGCCCCATGGACTGTACCCCGCCAGGCAGTATGGAAAACAGTATGGAGGTTCCTCAAAAAAATTAAAAATAAAGCTACCATGTAATCCATCAATCTCAGTACCGGATATATTTCCAAAAGAAAAGAAATCCAGATCTCAAAGAGATCTGAACTCACATATTCACTGCGGCATTATTCACAATAGCCAGGATATGGAAACAACCTAAGTGTCCATTGACAGATAAATTGATAAGGAAGATGCAGTATATATATATACCCAATGGAATATTATTTTGCCATAAAAACAAGGAAATCCTACCTTTGTAACAATGTGGATGAACCCAGAACACTTTATACAAGTGAAATAAGTCAGAGAAAGACAAATACTGCATGGTTTCACTTATATGTAGAATCTTTTAAAATGTCAAACAGAGACAAGGTAGAATAGTGGTTATCAGTAAATGGGGACTGGGGAAAATGGGCAGATGTTTTGGAGATATAATGTACAGCATGGTGACTGAAGTTAGTAATACTATATGGTGTATTGAAGTTTGCTGAGAGAGTAGAATTTTAAGTGTTCTCATCTCCTTTCCCCCTCAAAAAGGTAAACAAGTAAGACGATTGAGGTGTTAATTAACTTAATTGTGATAATCATTTTACAATGTATATGTATATCAAGTCATCAGTGAGTGAGTGAGAGTCGCTCAGTCGTGTTTGACTCTTTGAGATCCTATGGACCATAGCCTGCCAGGCTCCTCTGTTCGTGGAATTCTCCAGGCAAGAATGCTAGAGTGGGTTGCCATTTTCTTCTTCAGGGGATCTTCCCAAGACAGAGATCTGAACCCAGGTCTCCTGCACTGTAGGCAGTTTCTTTACTGTCTTACCAGGGAAGCAAGTCATCAGTGGTGTATTTTAAACACATACAATTTATATCATATATGCCTCAATCAAATTGGTAAAAGATGGAAAACAGTATATCATAGGATTAGTAAAATGAAAGACAGAGCATTATGAAAGTACCCAGTTAAAGTGAAGAGAGAAGGATAATACAGAACAGAATATGCAAAGACAGTATGTGGTAAGATAAAACTACTTTACACATATATAATTCTAATTCTAGATTAAGAGGAGCAAGAGAAAGTAAGACAGGCAGTATTTACTTACTGGCTGAGAATTTCCCAAACTGACTAAAAAATACCAAACAGTGGATACAAAAATTCTATGTACCTCCAGCAGAATAGCAACAAAGAAAATCATAGTTAGTCACATCATAGTAAAAAGGCTAAATATTTAAAAAAAAAAAAAAAAAAGGAAAAGAAGACAAGTTCTCTTCCGGAGAGCAAGGGTAAGACATACAACTGAGTGCATGTTGTATGTTGTATTTCCAGTGGTGACAATGGGAGCAAGAAGGCAAAGCATTGGTATTTTCAAGTGCTGAATGACAGTAACTGCCAAACTTGGCCTGTATCTACAACGAAAGTGTCCTTAAAAGCAAAAACAAAATAAAGACATTAGTACTCAAATGGGAGCTGAAAGATTTAATGGTCAGTAGAGCTACACTAAAGGAATATTGAAGAAATAACACGCTACAGGGTGAAAGATGACAGCCTGTAAAGGAGGCAGGAGCAGCAGTCTTGTCTGAGGAAGTTTAAAATGTGTGCAGAAATAGAGCACAGTGATACCACAGAAGTGGGATGGGGCGTACATGCAGGTAAAGTGTTGTAAGGCCACTGCGTTAGTTGAGATATAGTAATTAAGTTAAAGTGGATTGTAGAGACTTCCCCTTGGTGGTCCAGTGGTTAAGACTCTATGCTTCCTGATTGGGGAGTTAAGATCCCACACGCCACGTAGCACAGCCAAAAAATAAAATTTCTTTTAAAAAGTCAATTATAATATGTCAGAGAGGTGTGATAAAATCTGTATGATAACCGCTAAAAGAAAAGGAAGATTATAGCGAAATAGAAAAGTAAAAGATACTTAATCATCTCAAAGCAAGAAAAGAGGAAAAAAAGAAATATGAAATAGGACAAATAGAAAACAACTAGTAATATTAAAATTAAACATACAATAAATACATTGGATGTAAGTGGACTAAATATTTCAGCTAAAAACAAAACCCATCAGACTAATAAAAATAATTATATGCTGGTTATAAGAAGCACACCTTAAAAATAAGGACAGGAAAGATCAAAAATAAAAGGATAGAAAAATATAAACCATGTAAATGGTAATTAAAAGAAAGCTTGTTATAGCTACACTAACATCAAATAAAATAAAGTTCAAAGCAGGAAGTATTATGTACAATAGCATGATATTTCATAGTAACAAAAGGATTAATACAACAGAAAGATTTAACCATCCTAAATTTGTATGCTCTATTAAGATAAAATACACAAAGATCAAAGGAATGTAATGAAAAGGAAAGTAGACATTATAGGAGATTTGTAAACAAATCTCAAATAAGTGAACTCATGTAGCACATATTCTCTGACTGCAGTGGAATTAAACTAGAAATCAGTAATTAACAATAATTATAAAATCCCACAGAGGTTTGGGTATTAAGAAATGTACTTTTAAGTAACTTGTGAGTCAAAGGAGAAATACAGTGGAATTTACATATTAGTTTGAACTGAAGGATGATGAAAATCTGATACATCAAAACTCCTTGGGTACAGTAAAAACATAGCTTTTAGGGAAACTTAAACCATGAAGTACCTGTATTAGAAAAGATGAAAGGCTTAATAAGCAAAGATTTTAACATTAACCTCAAGAATTTAACAAAAGAACAGCATATTAAATTCAAAGAAAATAAAAGGAAAAAGTAATCAAGAGCAAAAATCAACAAAGTAGAAAACAAATATTCAATCTGGAAAAATCAACAAGAGCCAAAAGTTAGTTTTTTAAAAGCGTGAATAAAATTGATAAATGTCTCGCAAGACTGACAGGAGAGAGAGAGAGATTATCAGTATCATATTAAAAAAAAAAGAAACCACGACCTAGCAGAATTGACACTGGTAAATTCTTCCAACATTTATATATTTATTTTTAATTGGAGGGTAATTGCTTTACAACTCTTGTGTTGATTTCTGCTGTACAACACCACGAATCAGTCACGAGTCTACACATGTCCGCTCCCTCTGGAGCCTCTCTCCCACCCATCCCTCATCCCGCCCTTCTAGGTTGTCACAGACACTGTGTTGAGCTCGCTGTGCTACATAGCAGCTTCCCACTAGTTACCTGTTTTACACAAGGCAATGCATGCATGTCAGCACTGCTTTCTCAGTTTGTCCCACCCTCTCCTTTCCCCACTGTGTGCACTGGTCCGTCCCCTGCCTCTGCATCTCTATTCCTGCCTGTAAATAGGTTCATCAGTACCCTTCTTCTAGATTCCATATATATTATGTGTTAATATACAACATTTGTTTTTCTCTTTCTGACTTACTTCAACTCTGTATACCAGGCTCTAGGTTCATCCATCTTAGTTCAGCTGACTCACAGTCATTCCTTCTTATGGCTGAGAAATACTCCATTGTATATATGTACCACAACTTCTTTATCCAACATTTAATTTTAAAAAGCTGTGTGATATAAATTATTCCAGAAAATAAGAAAAGAAGGAACACTTGAAGACCCATTTTATCAGTCACTAACCTTGATTCTAAAACCTGGCTTTGACCTTATAAGAAACTTAAAATTATAGACCAGTTTTTCTTAAGAAAATAGAAGTAAAAATTCTAAACAAGACTTATCAATTCAAATTCAGTGATATATAAGAAGGATAATGCAACACACCATGTCAGATTTATCTAAGAGATGTGAAATTGATTTAACATTAGAAAAGCAATTGATGTCTATCATCTTGTTAATAGAATAAAGGAGAAACTGCACAGGTTCACTTTAATAATTTTAAAAGATATTTTAATGGGATTCAATATTCATGATTAATAATATTTTTAGCAAACTATGAGTAGAAGGGAACTTTCTTAATTTGATAAAGATGACCTTTAAAAAACCTACAGTAAACAGTACATTCAAACAACTAATGGGTCAAAGAAGAAATCACAAGGGAATTTTGAAAATATCTGGGGACAAATAAAAATTTAAAAATGCAACATACCTATAGGTTGCAGCAAAAGCAGTGTGCTAAGAGTGAAATTTATAGTGGCAAACACATTAAAAAAAAAAAAAAGATCTTGAATGAACCACATAAACTTATACCTCAAGGAATTAGAAAAAGAAGAATAAACTAAGCCCAAACTTAGCAGAAGGAAGAAAATAATAAACAGTAGAGAAAAGACAAATGAGCTTCCTTGGTGACTCAGTGACAAAGAATCTGCCTGCATTGCAAGAGGTGCAGGTTCGATCCCTGGGTTGGGAAGATCCCCTGGAGAAGGAAGTGGCAACTTACTCCGGTATTCTTGCCTGGGAAATCCCATGAACAGAGGAGCCTGGTGGGCTACAGTCCATGGGGTTGCAACAGAATGGGACATGACTTAGTCACTAAACAGCAACAACGGCAAAATGAAACAGAACAGAAAACAAACCAACAGGACCAAGACTTAATTTTTAGAACAGATAAACAATCCTTGGTTACACTAGAAAAAACAGAGAAGACACAAATAGTTAACATTAGAAATGAAAGCGGAGACATTATAACTGATTGCAGAAATAAGAAGGATTATAAGAAGCTACTGTGAACAAGTATGTCAACAAATTGGGGAACCTAGAAAAAAATGGGTGAGTTCATAGAAACATACAACCTACCAAGACTGAATCACGAATAAGGGACAAACTGTGCAGAGCTATAGTTAGAACTATTGAGGAGACTGAAGCGGTTATCAGATACATCCAAACAAAAACATTAAGTTCAGAAATCTAGGATAAGAGGACATTTGCTCATATCTTATTGGTTCACACTCATCAACAAAGCTATACTTAGCTCTAAAGCAAGCTGAGAAAGGTAATCTCTCCCTTTTAGCTGACCTTGTCCTCAGCTAAAATTCTGTTTGGGAAAGAGTAAAAAGTTTTGAAAAGATCATTAGTAGTCTGCCATAATTCTTTTACAATTAAAATTTATAGCTTTCTCTTGCAGATATTTGGAAATGTAGTTAATTTTTACAATTTGATCTTACAGTCATCCACCTTGATAAAGTCTCTTGTTATTTCTTGATTTATGTTTTATATTATATATATGTATTAATATATTATATGAAATATATATAATTTTCTAGTTCTTTATGTAGATTACCATATGTGAATGATGTCAGTTTTATTCTTTCTTTCCAAAAGTTTTTCTTACCCCCCACCCAAGCTTTTATTTTTCTGATTTTACTAAGCTGACTAGAACCAGCAATACAGTGGTGAATAGAAATGAAAAATAGGCATCTTTGACTTGTTTCTGATTTTAAAGTAAACTCCCTTAATGTTTTCTCGTAAAGAATGATGTGTAGTGTAGGTTTTGCATAGATATCCTTTATCAAGATAAAGTTCTCTTTAATTTGCTCAGAGTTTTTTTATTTTAAAAACAAATGAAAGTTTAATTTTATCAAACATTTTCTTCTGAATTGATTGAAATGATCTTGTGATTTTCTGTTTAATTTTCTAATGTGAAAAATGACATTTAATTTTTAAAAATGTTCAGCCAGTTTTACATCTCTTGGATACCCACATTTAAGGCATAATTCATTATCATTTTGTGTACTACCATATTTAATACTTTGCTAGATTTTTAAAATCTATCTTAGTGAGTGAGATTACCACTAATTTTCTCTTTGCCTGAATTCAGTGTCAAGATTATAACGCCTTCATGAAATAAACTGGGGAGTATTCTGCTTTTTCTTTTCTCTGAAGGATATGACCTAAAATCGGAATGATTTCTGCCTTGAAAGTCTGATAGAGTTCATTTTTAAAGTTATTTGGATCACTTGTTTTCTTTGGAGGAATTTTTTAATATTAATTCAATCATTTTAATTTTAGGACTCTTAAGGCATTGTAATTCTCCTTCCATCAATTTTGGTAAGTTATATTTTCTAGACTTTTGCATTTTGTCTACATTTTCAAATTTATTGGCATGAAGTTTATAGTTTTTGTTCCATCTGTACTTTTCCTAATATTAGTTATTTAGGTCTTTTTCTGTTTTTATTTTTTTTTCTTAATTAATTAAACCAGAGAATTTCCCTTTTTTATTAGTTTTTTCAAGGAAGAATTTTTATCTTTTTAAAAATCTTTCTTTTTGTAAGTTTGTTTTCTACTTCACTGAATTTTCTTTCCTGTGTTACGTCCTTCTTCCATATTCTTTTGGAGAAGGAAATGGCAACCCACTGCAGTATTCTTGCCTGGAGAACCCCATGGCCAGAGGAGCCTGGTGGGCTACAGTCCAGGGGGTCGAGAAGAGTCACCCGCAGCCGAGCGACTGTGCACATCCATGTCCTCTGCGTTGTTCTTTCCCTAATGTATGTCTTATGTTGAGCCTATTAATTTTCAATCTTCTTTTCTAAAATAGGAATCTTACAGTGTAAATCTTTCTATGTACAACTTTTGCTACATCACACAAATTTTGTAATTTTTTCTTTATCAGTTAGTTATAAGTATTTTTAATGTTTATTACCATTTTTTTTTGATGAATGAATAATTTAGAATGTGTATACATTTCTAAATATTTGAGAATCTTGGAATTTACTGTTAGTCTCCAACTGATTTGCATTGATCTGTATGATACCAGTTCTCTGAACTGTTTTGAGGTTTGCTTAATGCTTGCTCAGTGCTCAGTCTCTCAGTCGTGTCTGACTCTTTTTGACCCAGTGGACTGTAGCCCTGTTTTCTCCTCTGTCCATGGGATTTTCCAGGAAAGAATACTGCAGTGGATTGTCATTTCCTTCTCCAGTAATTCTTAGACTCTACTTTTTACAGCCAGAGACGCTGAGTGTCCAGTTCATTGTACTGCTAAGAACTGGAATCCTGCTCAGCTCTTCCCCTCCACTCTTTCTCTGAAATTTCTACTTCATTACACAGTGAAATAAACAAGAACACCAACCACGTTGGAGAACTGAAGACAGTTTTTATTTTTGGCACTTGAAACTGAAGTTAATAATAGTATTTTAAAGAAATATGGATCAGTCTATTACTATTAAAGCCCCCTATGTTTCTAAATAGAAGAATTTATACATATTACATAGGAACTTTGAATTGATGGATCTTGATTTAAATCCTGCCTCTAACAATTTCTAAACTCTTTTTTAAAGCTGTAATCCAAGATAGTACTAGTTACTGACTTCATAGTATTGATGTGTAGATGATATAGATGAAAAATACTTGACATACAAGAGATCATTCAATTAATGTTGTCTATTATTATTGTTATTACTCTCCTTCTATAATAGAAACTTCATTATTGTTGTTTCAGTTAGTGAGTGACTTATTTTATAACTTTACTCTTTTACTTCACTTAACATTTATGAGAAATGGTTTTATTTGGAGACAATAACAAACTCTGATTTAGTTTTATATCATTAAATACCGACATTGAGCATTTTTGAGTTAAATATTTTTTGGACAACTTGTCATCCCTGTGGCTCAGACGGTGAAAAATCACCTGCAATGCAGGAGACCCAGGTTCAATTCCTGGGTCAGGAAGATCCTCTGGAGAAGGGAATGGCAACCCATTCCAGTATTCTTGCCTGGAGAGTTCCCATGGACAGAAGATCCTGGCGGGCTGTAGTCCATGGGATCACAAAGAATTGGACAGGACTGAGCGACTGAATGCTTTCACTTTGCCATTCCACTCACTTAGAAAATTAAGTGGCTTTCATTTCTACTTCAAAGAATGTGTTATATGAAGAACTAGCGGTGTTTAATGGTCATTTGAGGAAAAGATATTTCATTTGTACTCTAAAGAGTGTCATTCATGTGTGCTTAATTCAGTTGTAGTAAGTGTTTTCTATTTGTTTGTTTTCAGGTTCTGGCTTCAGTGATCCTCTTGCTGGAGCACCATATCAGTACTTACAGAGACTTTCCAACATGGCCATTTTGGAGTATGACACCATTCGTCAAGAAACAAGCAAAAAATTTAAAAAGAGCAAGAAACGAGAGCTTCGAGACTGCTGATTATCATACACTGTGATG
>SJYX01002265.1:4475-26178 GCA_006410675.1 Oreotragus oreotragus
GACCCAATCAAAAAATGGGCCAAAGAACTAAATAGACATTTCTCCAAAGAAGACATACAGATGGCTAACAAACACATGAAAAGATACTCAACATCACTCATTATCAGAGAAATGCAAATCAAAATCAAAATGAGGTACCATTTCACGCCAGTCAGAATGGCTACTATTCAAAAGACTAAAAGCAATAAATGCTGGAGAGGGTGTGGAGAAAAGGGAACCTTCTTACAGTGTTGGTGGGAATGAAAACTAGTACAGCCACTATGGAGAACAGTGTGGAGATTCCTTAAAAAACTGGAAATAAAACTGCCTTATGACCCAGCAATCCCACTGCTGGGCATACACGTGCAGGGTCTTTTTACATGAGTCAGCTCTTTGCATCAGGTAGCCAAAGTACTGGAGTTTCAGTTTCAATATCAGTGCTTCCAATGAACACCCAGGACTGATCTGCTTTAGGACAGACTAGTTGGATATCCTTGCAATCCTAAGGACTCTCAAAAGTCATCTTCAACACCACAGTTCAAAAGCATCAATTGTTCAGCACTCAGCTTTTTTTTATAATCCAACTCTCACATCCATACGTGACTACTGGAAAAACCAAAGCCTTGACTAGATGGACCTTTGTTGACAAACTAATGTCTCTGTTTTTCAATATGCTGTCTAGGTTGGTCAAAACTTTCCTTACAAGGAATGTGTCTTTTAATTTCATGGCTGCAATCACCATCTGCATTGATTTTGGAGCCCCCAAAATTAAAGTCAGCCACTGTTTCCCCGTCATTTTTGCCATGAAGTGATGGGACCACAGGCCATGATCTTAGTTTTCTGAATGTTGACCTTTAAGCCAGCTTTTTCACTCTCCTCTTTCACTTTCATCAAGAGGCTCTTTAGTTCCTCTTCACTTTCTGCCATAAGGGTGGTGCCATCTGCATATCTGAGGTTATTGATATTTCTCCCAACAATCTTGACTCCAGCTTGTGCTTCCTCCAACCCAGCGTTTCTCATGATGTACTCTGCATATAAGTTAAATAATCAGGGTGGCAATATACAGCCTTGATGTACTCCTTTTCTTATTTGGAACTAGTCTGTTGTTCCATGTCTAGCTCTAACTGTTGCTTCCTGTCCTTCATATAGGTTTCTCAAGAGACAAGTCAGGTGGTCTGGTATTCCCATCTCTTTTAGAATTTTCCACAGGTTATTGTGATCCACACAGTCAAAGTCTTTGGCATAGTCAACAGAGCAGAAATAGATGATTTTTCTGGAACTCTCTTGCTTTTCTGATGATACAGAAAATGTTGGCAATTTGATCTCTTGTTCCTCTGCCTTTTCTAAACCAGCTTGAACATCTGGAATTTCACAATTCATGTATTGCTGAAGTCTGGCTTGCAGAATTATGAGCTTTACTTTACCAGCGTGTGAGAGGAGTGCAATTGTGCAGTAGTTTGAGCATTCTTTCGCATTGCCTTTCTTTGGAGTTGGAATGAAAACTGACGTTTTCCTGTCCTGTGGCAGTTTTCCAAATTTGCTGACATACTGAATGCAGCATTTTCACAGCATCATCTTTTAGGATTTGAAATAGCTCAACTGGAATTCCACTAGCTTTGTTCATAGTGATAGTTCCGAAGGCCCACTTGACTTCACATTCCAGGATATCTGGCTCTAAGTGAGTGATCACACATCATGATTTTATGGGGCTTTTGTCTATATGAGTTATTTAATTCATGTGTTTCTTCACTGATTGACCTGACAGTTCTATGTGTTCTGTTCTGAGTACTGCATGGCGAGTGGGAATGTAACAATAATGTGAAATAAAATATGAACTGTCACAGGAATTTCCCTCAAGTAGTAAAAATATTTACTAAGTTGAGAAAAGTTTGCTGAAGAGTGTGATATGATGGTATATGCTGAGAGTGAGTAAATGGTACTGGACATTGGTTCCTTTTGAAGGTCATGCATATGTCCCACAATGAGATAGTCCTGGTTTTACAATTGTGTATAGTTCTAAAAACCATTGATTATGTAGTTTAAAGGTAGTGAGCTTTATGGTACATAAATTTAGTTTCATATAATCCTTATTTTAAAAAGAAAAGCAATTGACTATATTCTATGAAATATTTCATAATAAAAGTTTATTAAAAATTTAATTAACAGATTTATACATACAACACATTTATGCCATTTTATAAACATACAATCACTATGTTACATTAAATAACAATGTGCTGCTGGACACAGTCAGGTATCCTGTGGCCTCATATGAAGTGAAGGGCAGCAATCTCCCCAGAGAAGAAGCTCCAATAAATGGTCAGAGAAATGGACAATTCATGGAGATTTAAGGCAAAGGAAAGGTATCAGAGGGGAGGAGAAGGCAGAAGGAAGGGAACTATATATGAGGGAACTTCTGAAAACATCATAGAAGCTCACAGTTCCATTGTCATAATCCAAAAACACGCCAATCCTACCCAGAGGCTTTTTCACAAACTGAACTAAGGGTGGGGAGGTGGTGGACAGAATATACTGACTGTTCACCTTTGTAGAACACAGAAAAAATGCTTCTTCAGCACCAATACTGATACTGGTATCACCCGTGAAGATGCTTTTACAGACCCCCAGAACCCAGCTGGAGGACTGTGCCATGTCCAGCTCCCAGTAATGTCTCCCGGAGGTGAAGGCCTGAGCTCCCCAGGACACAGTACACGCCCCGCCCCGGGGCTGTCTGGACACTCCGGGATGGTCATCCACAAACAGCACACTTGCGTCATCGAGGATCACTTGGTGAACAGTCATTGTCAGACTCAGAACGTTATTCACTGCAAAAAGAGTAAAAATTGTGTCAGCCAGTTGAATTTTCATGTCTCTGAGAGGGAGAGGCTCTCTACACAATAAGCTTTTTAATTTGCCTTCTCCAAGGAAATCAAAACAAAGACAGCAAAGGGAGTTAGAGTGACTCTTCTCTGAAGAATAAAAGTTATTACTATCTCTGTGGCATACAGAAGTACATCAAATCAAAGAGAAAATTAAAAAAAAAAAGACATATATCATGAACTGGGTGAAGTCTGATTTAGGTCAATCTCTTCACAGTTTACTTTAGGATTCATCTAAAAACATTTATTCTCATATTAGAAAACTTTTATTGTGTCTTTTGTACTTAATACTATGGAAACTGCAGATGGCACTTTGTCACATGGATACTTACGGGGATATAATCTCTACTTATTACATTTCAAAGGTCAAAATAATTGATAGAAATCCATCTATGAATAATTTGGAAGCTTCAAAAAATATACTCTAACTAACAGTGTTCATGCATCACTTTTCTTAAAGTTGTTGTGAGATTGAAAGCATTACAATTCTTCTGCCAAAGCCCATTTCAGTTTTTCTGTCATTTATTCCTAATTTTAGAAATAATAAATGTTCTTTGTACAATGTGTAATAAATGTAGCTATAATGAAGTGAAAGTAAAAGTGTTAGTCCTTCAGTCCTGTTCTACTTTTTGCAACCCTGTGGACTGGATGTAGCCCACCAGGCTCCTCTGTTCATGGAATTTTCCAGGCAAGAATACTGGAGTGGATTTCTATTCCCTCCTCTAGGGATCATCCCAATCCGGGGCTCAAGTCTGGGTCTCCTGCATTGCAGCAGACTCTTTATCATCTGAGCCACCAGGGAAGCCCATACAGTAAATTAAAAGCAGCAATGACGGATTTAAGCTCAAGAGTGAAATAAACTGAGTAAACAACATATTGATGGTCACTCACAGAACTAAATATTCAGCCTCTTTATAATCACAGTAACAACCTGGTTGCTTTCCTTTTGCTCATCCTATGTCAGATATATGTGTGTGTGTGTATGTGTGTGTGTGTGTGTCTGATTTTGCATTTTCAGGAAATAACAGGTGGCACACAACAGACTTGTTGTTTATAATCTGAATACAGAGGCAACAAAAGAGTCTGAAATGAAGTACTTGGATGCAGTCTCAGAAACCAAAGAATCATCTGTTCATTTCCAAGGCAAGCCACTCAATATCACAGTAATCCAAGTCTATGCCTCAACCAGTAATGCTGCAGAAAATGAAGTTGAACAGTTCTATGAAGACCTATAAGACCTTCTAGAACTAACACCCCAAAAAGATGTCCTTTTCATTATAGGGGACTGGGATGCAAAAGTAGGAAGTCAAGGAATACCTGGAGTAACAGGCAAATTTGGCCTTGGAGTACAGAATGAAGCAGGGCAAAGGCTAATAGCGTTTTCTCAAGAGAACACACTGGTCATAGCAAACACCCTCTTCCAACAACATGTGAGAATATTCTATACATGGATCACCAGATGGTCAATATCAAAATCAGATTGATTATATTCTTTGCAGCCAATAATGGAGAAGCTTTATAGAGTCAGCAAAAACAAAACCTAGAGTTGAGTGTGGCTCAGACCATGAAATCTTTATTGCCAAATTCAGATTTAAATTGAAGAAAGTAGGGAAAACCACGAGACCATTCAGGTATGACCTAAATCAAATCCCTTGTGACTATACAGAGGAAGTGACAAATAGATTCCGGTGATTAGATCTGATAGAAAGAATGCCTGAAGAACTATGGACAGAGGTTCATGACATTGTACAGGAGGCAGTGATCAAGACCATCCCAAGAAAAAGAAACGCAAAAAGGTATATGGTTGTCTGAGGAGGCTTTATAATTAATGGTGAAAAGAAGAGTACCTAAAGGAAAAGGAGAAAAGGAAAAATATACCCATTTGAATGTAGAGTTCCAAAGAATAGCAAGGATAAATAAGAAAGCCTTCCTCAGTGATGAATGCAAAGATATAGAGGAAAACAATAGAATGGGAAAGACTAGAGACCTCTTCAAGAAAATTAGAGGTACCAAGGAAACATTCAGGCAAAAATGGGACCATGCTGGGTGGCCAGCCTCGGCTGGGTAAGGGGTCTTTCTTCATTGCTTAGCCCTTGGCAGTTTCCCCACCCCACTTGCTCCTCTCCTGATCATACCCTAGTTCTTAACCAGGGAAAACAGTGTGTCTCACTGCACTGAAGTGTGAGGCTTGGGTGGTGTCATCAGCCAAGGTCTGTTCAGTCAGACAGCTTCCTAGCTCCTGGTTAGCATGGACCCCATTGCTTCCTGCTTGAGGAAACCCGTGGCCCACAGGAGGACTATGGCACAGTGTTTTGTCATGAGCTGCCCGTGTATTTCTTTGATCCCTCTGATGACCCGGCTATCTTATCATACTGTCACCTTTTGTCATCAGTGGATCAGTGGTGCTTCTGTCTCCAGGCCACTTCCACCCCTTCTGAAGCCATCGTGCCAGAGGTTCCAGTTAAGCATGTCCCTCATAAAAAAGCATTTCCCGTTGTAGAGGAAGGAAAATCGATTACTGTCAGAAGTGCTATTGTGAAATCACACTGGTGTTATAGGCTATTTTTCTGCTGAGTGGAATGTACTCTTCCAAATCTGATATTAATGGCCTCCACTGATATGTGGATGCCAGCTCATGGAGGGGGTTCATCAGGCTGTCGGTCTCTTAGAGTCAACATGCAACTCTTGCTCATCCTTGACGGTCTTAAGCTTAATGTTTGGTATGTGAGCTCCTAGTTTGAAAGGTGGTGGTCTTCTTGGGAATCCCTGACTATTATTTCACAAATTTGATCCACTCAGTGTGGATGAGCCGTTGCAGGCACTGGCAAACTTTTTCTATAAAGAAGCAGAGTAAATATTTTAGGCTTTATGGGCCATACTGTTTCTCTTGCAACTATTCAGTTCTGATGCTAGAAAACAAAAGCAGTCATAGAGCAAATGTGAAAAGTTGGGGGTGTGGCTCTGTTCCTGTAAAGCTTATTTACAAACTCAGGTTGTGAGCCAGTGTTTACAGACTGCTGAGATACTGCAGCATCCCTTCCAGGCTGCTCCGAGAAATGTGCTAGTCAGGCTTGAGTAGAGTCTCAGGCTGTGTTTTATAAAGGTAAACAGGCCATGTCATGGCAGAAAGAGAAGACATCAACTGTTCTGGAAGGGTGTGTGTGCTAACTTGCTTCAGTTGTTTCCTACTCTGTGCCACCCTTTGGACTGTAGCCCACCAGGCTCCTCTGTCCATGGAATTCTCCAGGCAAGAATAATGGAGTGGGTTGCCATAAAAAAGATGTCCTTTTCATTATAGGGGACTGGGATGCAAAAGTAGGAAGTCAAGGAATACCTGGAGTAACAGGCAAATTTGGCCTTGGAGTACAGAATGAAGCAGGGCAAAGGCTAATAGCGTTTTCTCAAGAAAACGCACTGGTCATAGCAAACACCCTCTTCCAACAACATGTGAGAACATTCTATACATGGATCACCAGATGGTCAATACCAAAATCAGATTGATTATATTCTTTGCAGCCAATAATGGAGAAGCTTTATAGAGTCAGCAAAAACAAAACCTAGAGTTGAGTGTGGCTCAGACCATGAAATCTTTATTGCCAAATTCAGATTTAAATTGAAGAAAGTAGGGAAAACCACGAGACCATTCAGGTATGACCTAAATCAAATCCCTTGTGACTATACAGAGGAAGTGACAAATAGATTCCGGTGATTAGATCTGATAGAAAGAATGCCTGAAGAACTATGGACAGAGGTTCATGACATTGTACAGGAGGCAGTGATCAAGACCATCCCAAGAAAAAGAAACGCAAAAAGGTATATGGTTGTCTGAGGAGGCTTTATAATTAATGGTGAAAAGAAGAGTACCTAAAGGAAAAGGAGAAAAGGAAAAATATACCCATTTGAATGTAGAGTTCCAAAGAATAGCAAGGATAAATAAGAAAGCCTTCCTCAGTGATGAATGCAAAGATATAGAGGAAAACAATAGAATGGGAAAGACTAGAGACCTCTTCAAGAAAATTAGAGGTACCAAGGAAACATTCAGGCAAAAATGGGCACAATAAAGGACAGAAATCGTATGGACCTAACAGAAGCAGGAGATAATAAGAAGAGGAGGCAAGAATACACAGAAGAACTATACAAAAAAGATCTTCATGACCCAGATAACCACAATGGTGTGATCACTCACCTAGATCCAGATATCATGGAATGCAAAGTCAAGTGGGCCTTAGGAAGCATCACTATGAACAAACAAAGTTAGTGGAAGTGATGGACTTCAGTTGAGCTATTTAAATCCTAAAAGATGATGTTGTGTAAGTGCTTCACTCTACATGTCAACAAATTTGGAAAACTCATCAGTAGCTGCAGGACTGGAAAAGGTCAGTTTTCATTCCAATCCCAAAGAAAGGCAATGCCAAAGAATGCTCAAACTGCCACACAATTGCACTCATCTCACACGCTAGTAAAGTAATGCTCAAAATTCTCCAACCCAGGCTTCAACAGTACTTCAACACTGAACTTCCAGGTGTTCATGCTGCATTTAGAAAAACCAGAGGAACCAGAGATCAAATTACCAACATCTGCTGGATCATCAGAAAAAAAAAAAAAAAAAAGAGAGAGAGAGAGTTCCAGAAAAACATCTATTTCTGCTTCATTGACTACACAAAGCCTTTGAATGTGTAGATCACAACAAACTGTGGAACATTCTTCAAGACATGGGAATACCAGACCACCTGACCTGTCTCCTGAGAAATCAGCATACAGGTCAAGAAGCAACAGTTAGAAGTGGACAAGGAACAACAGACTGTTTCCGAATCCAGAAAGGCATAAGTCAAGGCTGTATATTATCATGCTGCTTATCTAACTTAAGTTCAGAGTACATCATGAGAAATGCTGGATTGGATGAAGCCCAAGCGGAATTATGACTGTTGGGAGAAATATAAGTAATCCCAGATATGCAGATGACACCGCCCTTATGGCAGAAATTGAAGAAGAACTAAAGAGCCTCTTGATAAAAGTGAAGGAAGAGGGTGAAAAAGTTGGGTTAAAACTCAACATTCAGAAAATTAAGATCATGGCATCTGGTCCCATCACTTCATGGGAAATAGATGGGGGAACAATGAAAAAGTGATAGACTATTTGGTGGGGGGAGGAGGTGGTCCAGAATCACTGCCAATGATGACTGCAGCCATGGAATTAAAAGATGCTTGCTCCTTGGAAGAAAATTTATGACCAACCTAGACAGCATTTTAAAAAGCAGAGACATTACTTTGCTAACAAAGATCCATCTAGTCAAAGCTATGGTTTTTCCAGTAGCCATGTATGGATGTGAGAGTTGGACTATAAAGAAAGGTGAGCACTGAAAAACTGATGCTTTTGAACTGTGATGTTGGAGAAGAGTCCCTTTGACATCAAGGAGATCCAACCAGTCCATCCTAGAGGAAATCGATCCTGAATATTCACTGGAAAGACTGATGCTAAGGCTGAAACTCCAATACTTTGGCATCTGATGCGATGAACTCACTCATTTGAAAAGTCCCTGATGCTGGGAAAAACTGAAGGCGAGAGGAGAAGGGAACAACAGAGGATGAAATGGTTGGGTGGCATCACTGGCTCAATGGACATGAGTCTGAGTAAACTCCAGGAGTTGGTGATGGACAGGGAAGCCTGGTGTGCTGCAGTCCATGGGATCACAAAGAGTCAAAACAAGACTGAGCGACTGAACTGACCTGATAGAGGTAGAAAAGGTGTTAGCAACTTCAGGAATTTATGCACCACCTTCAAAACCAAAAAAGAAAAAAGAAATACAATGAAATGGAAGAAGGATTGTTCCCAAGAAGCTCTAATGAAATGTAGTCCTGATCACCAAAAGGCTGACTCTTACCTTTGAAGTTGTTCAGCATGTGTAGGAATCCAGAGACAGGCCAGGAAGGGAGCTCTGGGTTCATGGGCTGAGGCTTCGGTATCTGTGCCAAATGAGTCCTGTACAAAGGACATCGATTCCGTGTCAAGACCAATGGCTAAGCACGTGAGCATTGCAAAACAGCAGACTTCACACAGGATCCCATATGTTCTCAGGATTCTCCTACTTTTACATACTACTCATTTGAAAATATAAAAACGTTGCCATATATTTTACTAAATAGAAATTACATCAAATTTCATTTTCCTCATTTTTCTTAGACAATTTGCACTCACTAAACTTCATTCCTTTCCTCAATTCCATCAATTCAAAGATCCTAGGCATTTTACAGAGAGCAAAAAATTCAGGCTAAGCCTTTGAGACCGCTCACAAAGCAGTCATCAAGGATGCATTCTGTGTCTAAACAGAAGTACTCACTGACAAGACATGTTTACTCTTGTCTGTCAAACAAAGTGACCCAGGTCCGACCTAGCTGTCCTGGTCCTGAACGTCTCACTTAGCAATGGGCAGCAGAAAGCTGCTCCCTGTGAGGTTCTGCCTGCAGGGGGCTTGCTGTGATGGAACAGGCTGAGTCACTGTTACCCAGTATTAACAAAATCACAGTCTCTCTTGTCATGGTAGGGACTATGCCTCTTTCATGCCTTTTTCACCTTTCAGTTCACTAGGATAGGTGCTTCCTCTGTGATGTCTTAGAAAATTCCCTTGCTAAGTTTTATTGTGGTCAGACTGGAGAGAATGGATCAAGTGGGTGGAACAAAGCCCAGAATGTCAGCAGGTTTTCAGATATAGTTGATTTCAGTCAAATGAAAAGGAAACTACTGAGACCAAGGGTCAGAAACCCTTGAAATTCTTTTGAAATAAAGTAGAAAATGGCCAAAAAAACAATGTCAGTAATCCATATACTAGGGTTCTATACCTGTGAATTCACACATGGATTCAATCTGTACATTCTGGGCTATTCATCTGCTTATTTATTCCTTCATTTTATAATAGAATCAGAGCTACTATTCTAACTATATTTCATATACAGTGTGTACCAGTCAATCCCAAATTCCCAGTGTAAACTTCATTCTCCTTTGCCTTTGTTCTGAATGTAAAAAGCTCACAAAACATTCCAGAAACTTCCAAAAATGTAAAAATTGAAAATGCCACATACCAGGGAATGACTTATGTAGCATTTACTTTATACTGTATATGTTGTAAAGTTGTCTAGAGATGACAAAGTGTACAGGAGCATGTGTATTTATCTGCAAATAAAATGGTATTATGTATAAAGGATCCTGTATCCTGGGATTTAGAAATGGGAGAGGACCTGAAATAAATACCCAGGTCTCAAGCAAGAACTGCGTGTCCACTTCATCAAAAAGACAAAAATATTTTAGAAATCAAAAATGTATACTCACGTTTCCAGCACATTTTCCAAGCCCTGCAAAGAAAAAGTAAAAAAAATCATGTTAATCTTTAGAGTTCTGTTTCCATCTCCTTTTCCTTATTCTTGTTTCACAATAAGACATGGTTTTCTAAATCTCTTGTAAGTAACACTCAGAAGCAATCTTCATAACAGACCCTAACCTAAAGCATGATGGGCTTCCTCAGGTCTCATTAAGGAAGGAAAGGGGTCAGGAAGGGTCTGCACAGTGTTGCAGCAACATCTAGATTTCCAGTGTCACTCACTGCCCACTGCTGTCTTCAGGAAGTGATCTCACCACTTATGATAACAATTAAGGTAAACCAGACAATTGCATAAAAATAACTATAGGTTGCATTAAAATTGATACCAGTTCTAAATACCTTGTCTGTATGACAATAAGAACTCTAGTCTTCAGGAAGAGTGGATAAGGAGAGTGCCAAGGGTTTAGGGGGATATATACTGAGATTAACTCCAAGAAAAGTAACTTTCCCCTGGTCACAGAATCTTGCTGATTATGTTATCATCTGCCTGGATAGGTAATATTTCAGTGTCACAGCACTTGTCTAGAAGAGTGTTTCTCCCTCTGAGGATGGCCCCTCCTTTCTCACCTGGAGCAGCTCCATGTCTGGCTTGTGG
The DNA here is from genome assembly GCA_006410675.1 of Oreotragus oreotragus. NCBI lineage: Eukaryota > Metazoa > Chordata > Mammalia > Artiodactyla > Bovidae > Oreotragus > Oreotragus oreotragus. Next base: position 15,301 of record SJYX01002265.1, read on the forward strand.
CACATCTCCATCAGCTCTCTGTACATTTCTTTCAGACTTTCTCTGTACTGAGACATTCTGAGCACACTCTCCTTGAGTTGTTCACAAATCTCTTTGGCTTCTCGCTCCAGGGCCTCCAGATGCAGTTGTTCCTCCTCCCGGAGCAACAGAAGCATCCTCTGATATTCAAGCTTGATCATCACCTTTCTTAAGGCCACATAGTCCTGCAGAGATAGTGGATCCAAAGCATTACTGATGTTCACATTCAAAAGAAAACTTCCAATATTATTTCCTTAGTGTCATCAAGGAAGTTCCTGACAAACTGCCACATGCATCAAAGAGTCTTGAATATTTTCAAGTCCTTGTTGCCCATGCTTTCTCTGAATTCCTAATCTCTTTCCCTGTTTAAATCAAGTCATCTGAGGGACCCCAGGCTGTCTCCCAGGGAGGATTCTTCCAGGTTCTTACTCCATCAATTGTTTCCTCTCTGACCTGAGTCTTGTTTTTCTCTTGTTCCTTTCTCTGATTCTTCTAAATATTCTTTCATGAAGTAAACCTCATTTTGAATATATGTTTGTTTGTTTTTTTCCTGCATGCTGCCTCCTTTCAGTCGTGCACAACTCTTTGTGACCTTGTGGATTATAGCTCACCAGGCTCCTCTGTCCATGGGATTCTCCAGGCAAGAATACTGGGATGGGATGCTATTTCCTCCTCCAGGGCATCTTCCCAACCCAGGGATGTAATCCCTGTCTGTTGTGGCTCCTGCACTGAAGGCAGATTCTTTACCCCTGAGGCATCATTTTTCCTCTAGATGCACAACTCTTTGTGACCTTGTGGATTATAGCTCACCAGGCTCCTCTGTCCATGGGATTCTCCAGGCAAGAATACTGGGATGGGATGCTATTTCCTCCTCCAGGGCATCTTCCCAACCCAGGGATGTAATCCCTGTCTGTTGTGGCTCCTGCACTGAAGGCAGATTCTTTACCCCTGAGCCATCATTTTTCCTCTAGGGATGACTCTCTTTCTCTCTTCTCCTTCACAGTCACAGTTAGTGCAATGTGTCTAATACCCCATGTCTGAAAAGGCTTATTTCAATCTTCAAAATGTGGCCTTGGAATACGTTTCATGCCTTGGTCTTCAAATATACTAGCATTCTTTGAACTAGCATATATTAGCCTGTTCTAATTGCAATTACTGATCAGTCATTTGAAACCACTCCTCCAGGGAAGAGACCGGTAGCCTTTGACAGGAACTTATATTGACCTGAAAAAATCTAAGGTAAAATTATATCAATATGTATACAAATAAATAGGAACACTTTTATTCTTACCTCAAAGGACTGAGTTGTGTTAGTTTCCTGATTCAGATTGATTTGGATTTCTTCTCTCATTTTCCATAAAGAGCTCATTCTCTTCAGGAGTTTCTCCTGCAAAATACCCATGGGATTTAGCAACACAGAAGATAACACTGTAAACTTAATCCCTTTATTCCTGAGAAAAGGCATTTATTAGTTACACAGAAACCTTGACTTAGGAGGCTGTCGTCAGACTTTTCCACATTAATTTGATGCCAATATTTGAATATCAAGGAATAGAACTGTATACTAGAGAACTGGGGGAACTTTACAGATAACGGAATCCATGTCCCATGATACTAAGGCTCAGACTGTAATAGCCCGAGTAAGAAGGCCTCAAGCTCCCATCATAAGCCTGTGTCCCTGGTGCCACCTGCCCAGGATGCTGCATTTCCATACATGTGGACAATTGGGCAACAACACTGAGAGGACACAATTATATGTGAGGATCCACATTCTCTGCTATCTCCAACCCCATCACCATCACAGCATCCTCGTCTTCCTCTCTGACTTAGGAGCCTCTAGATCCCATTGCTCTAGAGGTATCACCTACCCGGGATTCCTCAATTGATGCCAATATTTGAATATCAAGGAATAGAACTGTATACTAGAGAACTGGGGGAACTTTACAGATAACGGAATCCATGTCCCATGATACTAAGGCTCAGACTGTAATAGCCCGAGTAAGAAGGCTTCAAGCTCCCATCAGAAGCCTGTGTCCCTGGTGCCACCTGCCCCAGGATGCTGCATTTCCACACATGTGGACAATTGGGCAACAACACTGAAAGGACACAATTATATGTGAGGATCCACATTCAGAACTCCCACCTCCACTATCTCCAACCCCATCACCATCACAGCATCCTCATCTTCCTCTCTGACTTAGGAGCCTCTAGATCCCATTGCTCTAGAGGTATCACCTACCCGGGATTCCTCAGCAGCCCTGTGTATCGGACTGTGGCTGTGAGCTGCGTGCTCGGGGCGTTCAGAGCAGGGCCCACAGAGCAGGGTCTGGTCAACCTCACAGAAGAGGCCTTTGGCTTCCTGGTGTGTCACACAGATCTGCTCCTCAGAGCTGTGGTCATGGTTAGCTCTGGCCTGTCTGGCAAGGGAAGCCAGCCTCTTGAGGGCAATGTTGGTTTGGAAATCGGGCCTCTCTGATAGTCCCCTGCACTCAGGGCAGCTCCTTGGTGTCTGGCCTTCTTCCCAGCAAAGGCTCAGACAGGGACGGCAGAAGCTGTGCCCACAGTCTATGGTGACGGGGTCCAGGAAGCAGTTCATGCAGATGGAGCAGGTGAGTTCACTCTGGAAGACCTGCAGTGTGTCTGAATCCATGTTTCTGAAAATTAAAGACAGAAATAATAGAGAGTAAGAGAAAAAGTCTTTCTTCTGCCCTCATCAGGAAACATAAATCCTTTGGACAAAGTCCTGTCTTGAACTCTAATTTCCCTATTTGCTTACCTCCCCAGAACAAACTTAGAAATGGTGACTGTATACACCTTGGATTTGAACTATTATACAAAAGATGAAATACAATAAGAGTCTTTAGCAATGTTTTTGTTTAAAATAACCAGGATTTCAATCATACTAAAATTATTAATACAAGGAGAAGCTTAAAGATTAGTGTGAGTGTGCTCAGTCCTGTCTGACTCGAGCCCACCACGCTCGTCTGCCCTTGGGATTTCCCAGGCGAGAATCCTGGAAAGGCTTGCCTTTCCCTTCTCCAAGGACTCTTCCCAACTCAGTGGCTGAACCTGTGTTTCCTGCATCTTGGAGGGTGGACTCTTTACCGTAGAACCACCTGGGAAGCCCCTTAAAGATTAGAATGGAGAGTAAGTGTTGGGATGACTTCAGAGTTGCTTTGTTAGCTGATTCTGACTGAAGCACACACAGAAGCTCAGTCTGTCTCTCTCTCGACTTCCATGACTCCTTGACTGGAACCCACACCAGCACACCCTTCGTTTCTCTCCTCTTGGCCTCAGTTCCTTCTGTCATCAAAGTGACAGAAGTGCTTTTTTAAAGACAAAGAAATTTGTTTACAAAGAACTTAAACTTCATACAATCAATGTTGTCCTTAATCTGATGTCCTGAAGAGTTCAGAGCTTGCTTCCAGCTTAAATAACAAAACTGCTCCTTTCAAGACAAAAAAAAATAAAAGTCACTTCTAGTTCAGGAAAGCAAGTTTTCCTGAAGTCGGTTCATATATTCAGAGCATGTCATATTTTGAACTGGTGAATGTTCAGGTACCACAATAATCAGGAAACAGTAGTCAGCATGAATATAATCATTTGTAGACTGACAGCGTCTATGACCATGATAATATTAAAACAATAATAGGAGAACTTAATATATGTTGCCTAGTATTTCTCAGCAATGAATTAAATCCTTTTCTATGCATTAACTGCTTTAATCGTCTCAACAATATTTACTAATTTTCTATTTTTACCCACATTTGATAAGGAGGTTACTTGATATATTGTGGGTAAAAATAAGTTACTTTTCTGCAAATCCCACATGGAATCAATGCTCAAACATAGATAGTACTGACAGAATAAATACAACTAGCTTTTGTGTCCAGACTGCCATTAAAGTTTTATTTTTAATTGATCATATCAGAATTTCATTGTACCTTGATCTCACCTTTGCTTGTAGTTAATAAAGTTTTCCACTATTTTTTAGTAGGTAACTCTCAAATTCAGTTCAGGATTTAGATGCTCCACTGCTGGTGGCAGAAACTTTCAAAAGTCTTCACAGCTCAGCTAACTCCAAACACCACAGGTCTGGGCTCCAAAGAAGACTGAGCTTTGTTTTTGGTGGATGCTTTATATTTTCCAATGACCATGCCCATTTCTCCCAAGTGATAGGGTTATCAACTCTGTGAAAAGGGATAGGTGCACATGATTAGATTTTGCAGAGTTGGAAACACATCAGGATGTCAATGATTGAATTCAAACGTTTGAAACCTACCTGATCCAATTGCCACAATCCAACCTCTGATAAAAGTCGCACCATGAATTTACCTTTGTAATTCATGAAGTTTTTGTTTTGGGATAAACTATCCAAGTATGAATTTCATACCTCCATTTAATGAACTATATTATAGTTTTAATAGCACTTACCCATCTAGACCTATCACCCACTAGATTTACTTGCCTTTCTGAATTTGCCTTCATTCATTTGGTGATATGAATCCTTCACATTCTATTTTTCAAGCCGGCTACTCAAGCTCCCCCAAAATACACATACTGCTCTGGCCAAGATAGCCAGAAGTTGCTGTTTGGAAATATCTGAACTCTCCAGGATTGAATTTCATATCTTCATTTCACAAACTATATGATAGCCCTAATTGCAGCAACCAGTAATCTCACCAGTAACAAGTGAGAATGAGTGAGTGCTAAGTCTCTTCAGTTGAGTCAGACTCTTTGCAAAACCCAGGGACTGTAGCCTGCCAGACTCCTCTGTCGGTGGGATTCTCTAGCTAAGAATACCGGAGTGGATTGCTATGCCTTCCTCCAGGGGATCTTCCCAACCAAGGGATCGAACCCTCAGCTCTTATGTATCCTTCATTGGCAGGTTCTTTACCATTAGTGCCACCTGGGAAGCCCACAAGTGAGAAAAGGGACTGTGATTTTCCTTCTAGGAGTAGCAGTGACTCAGCTTGTTTCATCACAGCAAGCCTGCTTGTTCTCTAAAACGCAGCAAACTTTGCCTTACCTGACATGGAATAGGGGAAGAGAATGAAGTCCAATGAGTTGAAAATTGAAATAATATCTGAGAAAAAGAGGAAAGTTTAAATTGGATATAATTTATATTTTGAAAACATAATATGGTAATATTTTATATTCCAAAGGTGCCATTACTGGTTTTTCATTTGCTCTGTATTATAACTGTCTCTTATACACATCTNTCCAATGAGTTGAAAATTGAAATAATATCTGAGAAAAAGAGGAAAGTTTAAATTCGATATAATTTATATTTTGAAAACATAATATGGTAAGATTTTATATTCCCAAAGTTGCCATTGCTGGTTTTTAATTTTCTCTGTATTATAACTAAATATACTATTCATTACACAAAGAATATTTATTATCTGTAAAATCAGGAAGAACTGACAAAAAAAGATTAAAATTGTCTTAGATCAAATAATTGTAAGGATCATATATGGAATCAAATATTAGATCAATATCAAGTAACTGAAAAGCAAGAGTTATGTGAACATGGTTATCTGGAACATCATTTTTGAAGTTTCCTGTATTCACTGATGAAGTGTTATCAAATTTTTGGACCCTTGAAAATGTAATAGGTAGAGAAAACCCCCCAAGTAAATATTCGATAGCAAAGTGCCATCTACAGGTGCCATGCGTTTAACAAAAGGGACACAAGAAAAACTTTCTACTAAAGATAAAAACAATGAGCCCTGACATAAAGTATCAAGATAACAGAGCTTGTGCATGCTCAGTTGTGTCTGACTCTGTTACTCCATGGATTATGTAGCCTTCCAGGCTCCTCTGTCCATGGGATTTCCCAGGTAAGAATACTGGAGGAAGTTGCCGTTTCCTTTTTCAGGGGATCTTCCTGACCCAGAGATCAAACCCTATCTCCTGTTTCAGCTGCATTGGCAGGGAGTTTTTTTTTTTTTTTTTTTCCACTGAGCCTCCTGGGAAGCCCAAAAGTATCAAGAGGCTGACATTAAATCAAACTTCACAGTTTCTAATCTACCTCTCTTGCTTTTGTTTTACTCTCTCTATGTGATTGGAGGTGTTTCTATATGCAGTAGTGATACTAATAAATTTGTTCTTCCTAGAGAAGTCAGTCTGAACTCTCTGGGGTTTGTGCTCAGTCTTTCCTTGGAGAAGGGAAAATCAACTAACTCATTGACTAGAGACTTTCTCTCTGAGGATATGTAAATGCCATTAATTGACTTGGTTTTTCTCTTTCTTCCTTGGATAACATTCTCAGTCAGAAAATTGCCATTCACAATGTGAGCCTTTCAGAAGATGATACAAGTGTGATGTATTGAAATCACCATTACTCTTCTTTTCTTTTAAAAAATAAACATCTAGCAAAAAATGTAAGTGTTGCTAGAGAAAAATATTGAATCAAAAATGTATATAAAGGCTTTAGCTCCATAGTTTGAACTCCTACGGCCCAGAATTCCAAAGCCATTGCAGTGGGAGGGAGAGCAGAAAGAGGTCCTCAGGCCCCTCTGACCTGCAGGGCTGGAGACAAGGAGCCCCAATCCCGACTCAGGGTCAAGATTTCCCCCTAGAGATGGATGTTTGGAGTCCTAGGACAGTCCTAGACCCTGTCCTTTCTCTGGCATCATCGCTGATGGAGCCACCTCCTTCCACAGAAACCTGCCTTCCCTGAGAGCAGTGTGTCTTTCAGGAGAGCCCTAATTTTATAATAGAATCAGAGCTACTATTCTAACTATATTTCATATACAGTGTGTACCAGTCAATCCCAAATTCCCAGTGTAAACTTCATTCTCCTTTGCCTTTGTTCTGAATGTAAAAAGCTCACAAAACATTCCAGAAACTTCCAAAAATGTAAAAATTGAAAATGCCACATACCAGGGAATGACTTATGTAGCATTTACTTTATACTGTATATGTTGTAAAGTTGTCTAGAGATGACAAAGTGTACAGGAGCATGTGTATTTATCTGCAAATAAAATGGTATTATGTATAAAGGATCCTGTATCCTGGGATTTAGAAATGGGAGAGGACCTGAAATAAATACCCAGGTCTCAAGCAAGAACTGCGTGTCCACTTCATCAAAAAGACAAAAATATTTTAGAAATCAAAAATGTATACTCACGTTTCCAGCACACTTTCCAAGCCCTGCAAAGAAAAAATAAAAAAATCATGTTAATCATTAGAGTTCTGTTTCCATCTCCTTTTGCTTATTCTTGTTTCACAATAAGACATGGTTTTCTAAATCTCTTCTAAGTAACACTCAGAAGCAATCTTCATAACAGACCCTAACCTAAAGCATGATGGGCTTCCTCAGGTCTCATTTTTTTTTTTTTTTTTTTCCACTGAGCCTCCTGGGAAGCCCAAAAGTATCAAGAGGCTGACATTAAATCAAACTTCACAGTTTCTAATCTACCTCTCTTGCTTTTGTTTTACTCTCTCTATGTGATTGGAGGTGTTTCTATATGCAGTAGTGATACTAATAAATTTGTTCTTCCTAGAGAAGTCAGTCTGAACTCTCTGGGGTTTGTGCTCAGTCTTTCCTTGGAGAAGGGAAAATCAACTAACTCATTGACTAGAGACTTTCTCTCTGAGGATATGTAAATGCCATTAATTGACTTGGTTTTTCTCTTTCTTCCTTGGATAACATTCTCAGTCAGAAAATTGCCATTCACAATGTGAGCCTTTCAGAAGATGATACAAGTGTGATGTATTGAAATCACCATTACTCTTCTTTTCTTTTAAAAAATAAACATCTAGCAAAAAATGTAAGTGTTGCTAGAGAAAAATATTGAATCAAAAATGTATATAAAGGCTTTAGCTCCATAGTTTGAACTCCTACGGCCCAGAATTCCAAAGCCATTGCAGTGGGAGGGAGAGCAGAAAGAGGTCCTCAGGCCCCTCTGACCTGCAGGGCTGGAGACAAGGAGCCCCAATCCCGACTCAGGGTCAAGATTTCCCCCTAGAGATGGATGTTTGGAGTCCTAGGACAGTCCTAGACCCTGTCCTTTCTCTGGCATCATCGCTGATGGAGCCACCTCCTTCCACAGAAACCTGCCTTCCCTGAGAGCAGTGTGTCTTTCAGGAGAGCCCTGTCTGCCAGGGTCAGAGCCCAGGCCGTCCTGGTGGTCAGTGGGCTCCAGCCCCACCGCTGAGGGACCCGCCCGAGGGGTCATGTGAGGCTGGAGGCACTCGGACACCCGTTCCAGGGACTCCGGGAAGGATGCCAAGTCCGCACAGCCACAGGGCTCAGACCCTGCGTTTCTGGGAAGGATCTTGCTTTCTGTCTGCCCAGGAGCCCAAAGGCCCAGTAGGGAGTCAGGAGAACATGCATGGCAATGGGAGAATGGCCCCATTCCTGGATCTTAAATGGGCTGCTCCAAGGAACCCCAATATCTTTTTGTCTCTGAGTGCCTGACAGGGCCCCGGAGTCTGCTGGTCCTGAGGATACTGTCTCCTGATGGACATGGCCTGAGTGTCAGAAAAGAACTCAGCTCCCCAGGCACCATGTATGGGTCTTGGTGAGTGCGGGTTCTCAGTGTTGGAAACAGAGGTGCTGGACCACTGAGCTGGAGGGGGTTCATCTGGATTCTGGAGCTGCAGCCTCATCGAGGCTCTCAGGAGCTCTGCTGGCTCCTGAACCCTGCAGTTTCCCCCGCATTGCACCTGCCCACCTGCTGCCTCTTCCTGTGCAAGGCCCCAAGGGTGGTTCTCTGTCCAGGGTGAACTCAAGAGAGAAGCGACTGAGTCAGAAAAAGAAAGATAAATATCTTGTGATATTGACCATATGTGGAATATAAAATAATGGTACCAATGAGGTTATTTACAAAAGAAACACACAGATGTAGAAAACAAACTTAAGGTTCCAGGTGCTAAGAAACAGGGTGGAGGATGGGAGGGATAATGTGGAGATCTGGATGATCATACACCCATTCCTATTTATAAAACTGTCAGAAATAAAGATCTATTGTGTAGCACGGGAAATTCTATTCTATACTCTGTAATGTCCTGTATGGAAAAAACTCTTTTATAAAAAAGAGTGGATATATGTATTTATATAATTGATTCACCAGACTGTATAAGAGAAACTAACATAACCTTGAAAATCAAGGATATTCCAATGAAAATTGAAAAATAAATTTTCTCATCTAGTAACCTTCCCTGAGTGAAGTATCATGGCCCATCATAGAATAAATAGAAAAATGTTTTGAGGACTAGAATGCAAACACAGTATAATAAAGAAAACCTGAAGAGATAGTTGCCCAAACTTAACAGACAATATAATATTTCTTTCCCAAATTGTCTATTATTTTCTAGTCAATCTTGTGCAAAACAATGACATAATCATTAACTCCACAACCTAGCATCAATATTTTCACTGTGCATACATATTGAATAATAGAACGGAGAGGGTAAGAAATCACATGCAAGGAATGAGTATCAGGAGTCTTAGAGAAAAACCAGTGACAGCCATTGTGTATGGAGTTACAGACATAAAGAGAAAAGCAATAGTGTGGAACCTAAACAGAATAACAAAACAAAAAATAAAAATATTCTGAAGGAAAAATTTCATGCAGAACTGAGTGAAAAGAACTGAGTGAGATTTGAAACCATGCTGCTCCCTTTCCTCCCCTCCTCCGACAATTCCACACTCTCATTCAGTTTCCTGTCTGTACCATTCCTACCACTAACATGAGTGGCATGTCTAAGAAGTTACAGCTTTTTAATGGAAAGATTTAAGAGATTTTTGTCTTAATTTCCAAGTTTCATTTCACTTAATAGCTTCCCATGTTGACCACATTTTTTAGAGTAAGAGAAGTTTGAATTAATTGGATATATTGGAGTTAAAAACGTATTGCCCTGGAAGGGTTTAAGAAATTGAGAAAGTTTCTCAAATACTTGTTTGGTGTGCACAGTGCATATGTCCTTAGTCATGTCTGACTCTTTGGGACCCTTTGGACTGCAGCCCACCAAGGTTCTCTGTCCATTGAATTTTTCAGTCCAGAATACTGGAGTAGGTTCTCATTTCCTCCTCCAGGGGATCTTCCTGACCCAGGGATCAAACCTATGTTTCATGTGTCCCCTGCATTACATTTTATGTGAATTCTTTACCCACTGAGCCATCAGGAAAAAAAAAAAAAAAAAAACCTAGATGACATGGGGCTTCCCTGATAGCTCAGTTGGTAAAGAATCTGGCTGTAATGCAGGAGATCCTGGTTCAATTCTTAACTTAGGAAGATCTGATGGAGAAGGGATAGGCTACCCATTCCAGAATTCTTCGGCTTCCTTTGTGGCTCAGCTGGTTAAGAATTTTCCTGCAATGTGAGAGACTTGGGTTTGATCCCTTGGTTGGAAAGATCCCCTGGAGAAGGGAATGGCTACCCACTCCAGTATTCTGGCCTGGAGAACTCCATGGACTATATATTCCATGGGTGGCAGAGTTGCACAGGACTGACTTTCACTTTTAGATGACATAGAGGCCGGAGACCAGGAGAGGGCGCTGTCCTGTACAGTTAGGAACTTTACACCTTGGAAACCAAAGGGGAGTCCAGTAAAATCCTTATTAAAAATAAAATTGTCTCACATAGAAGAGCCTCCACCAAGATTCTTTCTGGAAAAAAATAAGAGGCTGTGACTTTCTGGGAGTTCTGACTGGAAATATATCACTCTCTCAGCAAATCTACAGAAGAAACTGGGAAATATTGTAAAAATTCTGAGATTATAAAGGGTAGAAAAATCATAGCTACATTTCTCTGATTACTTTTCACAGCTCAGGAAAGTTGTGACCTCTGTATTGCTGCAAGTTCACAGAAAGCAGCTGAGCCTGACCATCGCCCAGTGATGGCTCCT
>SJYX01002266.1:0-30731 GCA_006410675.1 Oreotragus oreotragus
TCATATAAGAAATGAATCGCCAGTCCAGGTTCGATGCAGGATACAGGATGCTTGGGGCTGGTGCACTGGGATGACCCAGAGGGATGGTACGGGGAGGGAGGAGGGAGGGAGGGGGAATCAGGATGGGGAACACGTGTATACCTGTGGAGGATTCATGTTGACATACGGCAAAACCAATACAATATTGTAAAGTAATTAGCCTCCAATTAAAATAAATAAATTTAAATTAAAAAAAGAAAAAGTGTAAGTAGGTGCATTTAACTTTGGGCTTCCCAGGTGGCGCTGGCGGTAAAGAACCGGTCTGCCAATGCAGGAGACATTAGCGACATGGCTCAGTCCCTGGGTAAAGACGACCTCCTGGAGGAGAGCATGGCAATCCACTCCAGTATTCTCGTCTGGACAGAAGAGCCTGGCGGGCTACAGTCCGTAGGGTCGCAAAGAGACATGACTGAAGTAACTTAGCAGACACGCACATTCACAGTATTGTATATACTGACACTAACGTATTACAAAGGCTTTCTTAGTGGTATTTGGCATGAAGTCCTTTTATCACAAACTTCTTCAAGGCTCTACGCATACAAAACAAGCTACAAAATGGAAAGCACTTTAGAGAAGAGCTGTCGGATAGAAATATAATATGAGCCACATAGGTAACTTAAAATTTTCTAGTATACATAAACAAATAAAAATTCAGAGGTAAAGTTAATTTGAAGAAAAAATTATTTGACTATATTAAAACTGCTTCTGCAAATAAATATATAAATTATATATAGATATAATAACTATATATATGTTATAAAATATAAAATTATTGAGGTAATATAAAATTACTGAAATAATTCACATTGCTTTTTAAACAAATTCTTTGCAATCTTAAACTTTACAGCACATCTAATTTTGGACTAGCCCATTTCAACTGTTCAATACCTGTGGCTAGTGGCTAACATTGAAAGCATAGCCTTAGAGGAATGAATATTTGCAATTTCCTATAAAGAGAATTATTTCTATAATGAAAATATATTCTTGAAAGAAAAAAGCCAAAGTTTATGCTTACTAATATCTCAGAATAATTTAAAACACTTTAATTCTTACCAAAAACAAGTTTATCTACTCAGTTATCCAGTATAAACATGCAGTCATAAGCTGTAGTTTTGAATTCCTATTGCTGTCAGATAAAAATTTAAGACCTCTCACTCAAGGCATCTAGCTGGCTGCATATTCTACTTAAAGATATCCCAATCGTCTCTATGGAAATAAGGCTCTGAGACAAGACAAGACAAGCTAATAGAATAGTATATGCAATGAAAAGAATATACAGCAACAGGGCATAAGAATTAGTGTTATTTTCCATTCTATTTGCAATTTCAAGGATGACATACCATTTCCATAAATTTTTATTTCCTTAATTAACTTTTTACGCTCTCTTCTCTGCTTATCTCTTGAGAGACTCTACAAACTTAATGAGAATCGATCTCATCATACAAATTTAAGTAGAAAAATTCAACCTTTTAAAAGTTTCAGAAAAACCTTTAAATCTGTAGGAAAAAAACTAGCATTTTTATTTAAAAAAGCCAAAAACCAATGCCCAAAATGACCTTCTGTAATTTATTAATCAATACCACAGGTATGCATTCATTCAATCAGCATCTTTTGCATAGACATTACATGCCATATGTTGTGCACAGAGAAAAGAAATAACAACAAAGAGGATCCTAGCTCCTGTCTAGTAGTTCACACTCTATTGAAGAGACAGACTGTGCACTCTTTGTACTCATATCCGAAATGTCCAAGAAGCTCTGAGAAAAGTATGTACAGGCCATTTGTATATGCAGAAGTATACACAGGCCATTGAGAAGGCATCTAACCACATTTAAGTGCCAGATAGCTCTGAAGGAGGAAATAGACAAGCTCAGCACTGAAGGGTGTTAAGGCCAAAGTAAGAAAAAGCAGGAATAAAACAAGCAGTATTATGTGAAAGAAGAAAGGCTCAAATGAGGTGGTCTTTCACAGAGCTTCAGGAAGGTTTGTCTAGTGAGTCTGTAAATATGAGGAAAATGTGGCAAGAAATGACGCTGGGGAATTAAGTAAACAGAAGTCATATTTTGAAGAGCCTAGTACACCCATTCCAAGGATGAGGAGCCTCTGAAGGAACTTACATAGAAAAGTGACTTATCACAGTATGCATTATAAAAGTCATTCTGGCTGCCTGTGAATATGACAGGGGATATGACAATATGCCTATTGTTGGGGAACAATAGTGGACTGAGGAAAGCTCACTGAGAAAAGAGTACACCTTAAAAATCACACTAGTGATTAGCAATAAAAAGAGAATGTGGTAATGATTTCCTGGTTTCTTGCTCTGGCAATAAATAGCTGGTTGTGCCAGTCGTTAAGGCAGAAGATCATAATAAATGCTAAATCAAGCACCTGCTCTGTACCAGATATTGTACTTGTTTTTTGTATTAAACAATTTAACCTTTATAACAACTGTATGAAGCAAGTGCTATAACTATCCAACTTAACTACTGCAGCAACAAAGATGTGGAAAGTTAAATAATTAAGATCACACAACTATATAGGTATTGGAGCCCACATCTCAATACAAACATCTGTCTCCAGATATAGTAATCTTGGCCAGTATATTAAAAACCCATTGGAAACACAGGAATCATGTAAGCCTACTTTCCAATATTTTGTTTTGGTCCATGATGGTTTCAGAGAATATTAAATTGGAGCCATAATTTCTATACCATTCTTGAGGAGAGATGCACACCCAAAGGTATTTGTTTTAAGAAACTTTAGAAACTTTCGCATTCATTTAGAAATCTCCTTGCTGCATTGAAATCATTGCTCAACCAGCCAATATGATTCTCTTAGAACTTTCAATACAAAATTCATAAAACATGTCCATCCTTAAAGGACTTTATCATTAAAAACATGCATTTATGGAAGGAATTTCCATTTGGAATTCAGCATCATATTATGGGGATTCTCCAGGCAATAATACTGGAGTGGGTTGCCATGCCCTCTTCCCTGGGATCTTCCCAAGCCGGGGATCAAACCCACATCTCTTACATCTCCTGCATTGGCAGGCAGGTTCTTTACCACTAGCGCCACCTGGGAAGCCCCATTATTAAGGTGAACACAGCCCCAGTTTGCCAAATAGAGCAGTAGTTTATGCTTGTTATCAGCATTTAACTATTAATAATAGTCCCTTTAATATCTGTTTAACTCAGATATTTTGGCTTAGAAGATAAATTGGTCACTTGATTTGGGCATACACAAAGAAGAGAAATTCCAATAATCTTGATACTGTGCATATATATGAATGTGTATGTGTGAGTGTGAGTGTGTGTGTGTTACTGATCATGGGATTCCTTCCAATCCATACCTCACCTGCTTCACCATTCCACCCTTCTCAGTCTATATAACTACAAATGACTACAAAACCAAAAATGGAGACTACAAATCCTTTTTTTTTTCCAAAGCTTAAAAACTATCTATCAGACCAAGTATGGAACTAAAAGTTTCAAAATGACATAGAGCAAACTTTCTCTCTTCCTGATTTTGGAGACAAGGTTTTTAAAATATCCCAAGAAAAGGTGAAATAGAGGAAGGAGGAACCACATATATAAGAAACAGAGAAAAAGAATCCAATAGCATCAACCATATCAATGGCAGGAATTCAAGCAGAATCCATACTGTGTTACTTCATGCGTAACTTTCTGGTATGAGCAACTGCCAACAGCAAAGCATGGTTCATCGGTTGACTAGTTTGGGACTCTTCTCAGCCCTCCCACATGCTCCATCAGACCCATCCCAGTGTGCTATCCAGAGAACCAAGACATTTGAACAACTTGACTCCTGGAGGAAAGGTGATTATGTGTAGGAAAAATCTTTCCCTTGACTAAAGTGGCGTTATAATGCTATGAAATATTTTACTTTGAGTTTCACTGAGAGTGTTATTTTATTTCATTTCCAGGTATTTTTCAATAAAAGATAAATTTACCTAACGCTTTGACTCCCTGTTTACTCCTACCTCTGAGTGGGGCAAACCCTTCATGACAATAGAAAGGAGAATAAGAAATTTCAGCAACAAATTGCCTGGGTTGCTATAAAACCAAACCAACCTGCTCAGGACACTAGAGAGTTCAGTTCAGTTCAGTTCAGTTGCTCAGTCATGTCCTACTCTTTGCGACCCCATGGACTGAAGCATGCCAATCCTCCCTGTCCATCACCAACTCCCAGAGTTTACTCAAACTCATGTCCATTGAGTCAGTGATGCCATCCAACCATCCCATCCTAAGTCATCCCCTTATCCTCCTGCCTTCAATCTTTCCCAGCATCAAGGTCTTTTCAAATGAGTCAGTTCTTCACAGCAGGTAGCCAAAGTATTGGAGTTTCAGCTTCAATATCAGTCCTTCCAATGAATATTCAGGACTGATCTCCTTTAGGATGGACTGGTTGGATCTCCTTGCAGTCCAAGGGACTCTCAAGAGTCTTCTGCAACACCACAGTTCAAAAACAACCATTCTTTGATGCTCAGCTTTCTTTCTAGTCCAACTCTTATCCATACATGACTACTGGAAAAAACCATAGCTTTGACTAGATGGACCTTTGTTGTTAAAGTAATGTCTCTGCTTTTTAATATGCTGTCTAGTTTGGTCATAAGTTTTCTTGGAGTGAGTCTCTGTTTTTCCAGACCATGGTCCTACCAGAAAGAATGACACCTTCATTTCTACGCAGTTTCAGCTGGGCACAATGAATGAATGATCCATTCATTTCACAAATATTTATTGAGTGCCTCCTCTGTACCAAGCACTGACATAAACATTTAGAATGCATTAGTGAACAAAACTATGGCAGATTGTATTCTCCAAATATTGTTACACCTACATTTTTCATCCCACATGTTTTCTTCCTGACTCTTGATAGGGCTCAAGAGTCTAGGGACTCTGATAGCAAAAGGTCTGTGGTGTGTCTTTTGGGATTTGGCAATAACTGATATCTTCTGATTTTCTCTGTCTTTAAATAATATACACCAAAGGAATCCTGAAAAAAAGGCAGCCATACCAGACAATTCATGGGGAGTGACTGCTTAAAGATACCTGAAAAGCCTCACCTATTTCAGCTCTAAGTCCAACTAAATTCTTCACCAAGACAAATTTCTTCCTCCTAAGGAGGAACACCACTTTTAACAAGTAGAAATTGGAATTGAAGAGTCCAGAAAACATTAAATATTTAGTTATAATGTAACAAAATGTATGTAATATATTATGTAATATGTATGTAAGAACTGCACATTAAAAACTTAAGAACACATGAAAGAAATTTTAAAAGTCTAAACAATCACAGTACAAATAAATTATGATCATGGATTATAAGACTTAATATTACTAAAATGTCAATTCTCTAGACCCTATAGGTTTAGTAATTCCAATTAAAGTATCAGTAGTATTTTTTGGTGGAAATTGACAAGCTGATTCCAAAAGTCTGGAGAAGCAAAAGAAATGGAATAGACAAAATAACTTGGAAGAAGACCAACAAAGAAGGTGAAATTGCACTGGATTTCAAAACTTAAACATAAAGCTACAATTATCAAAAACAGTTTTGTATTAGAGAAAAAATGGACACACACATCAACAGAATAGAAGATAGACTGCATAAATAGATCTCTACATTTATCATCAATTGACTCTGTATAGATGTGCAGTTTAAAGGAAAGAGAGTATTCCTTCCAACAAACAATGCTGGACAACTATCAATACAAGCAAAATTGAGTTTAATCATTATCTTGCACCATCACCAAAAATTAGCTCACAGTGTAGATGGACCACAATGTTAATTACAAAACCCAAAACTATAAATATTGGATAAAATATTAGGAGAAAATATTTTTGGCCTTGGGTTATATAAAGTGATTTTAAGTTAAGATGCCAAAAATACAATTCATAAAACTAAAGAGAGACAATGTTGCTATAAATTATTATACATATTAATTTATTAATATTGTAGGTATCAATAATTGAATGTTATACAAAGAACGTTATCTATGTTGTATTTGTAGTATGGGAAAGTAGAAGGTCAGACGTTAGACGTTTAAAATTAATTGCTCTTTGTATCTAGCTGAACTGTCCTGTTAAACTGCTAATAAAATTATTTTTCAAAGAGGCTTACCCTTGTTTTTCTACATGAAAAAAATTAATATTCTCCAAAAAATCTACAAAGTAAAATCCATATTTGTTTAAATATGTCACTCAAGGTATTTCCCTTCTTCTCCAGTCTTAAACTCCATTATTCCTCACATCTTGTACTGTCCATACCAGCAATACCTGGCATTCTTGGATTATCTCCTGTGCTCTGTCTTTGGATACTCTTCTTTCTACCAAAAATAACAAAATAGTCATTTTTTGGTTATGTATCTAATGATAACAGTTTGTCTGTGCTAACCACTATAATGGCAACCCACTCCAGTGTTCTTGCCTCGAGAATCCCAGGGACGGGGGAGCCTGGTGGGCTGCCCTCTATGGGGTCGCACACAGTCGGACATGACTGAAGCGACTTAGCAGCAGCAGCAACCACTATAATATACTAGGGGAAGTTATCTTTGAAAAGGGATAATTAACTCTGTTAAATGAGAAATTCCACTTCTTGGTACTTAACCAAGAGACATGAAATGAACATGAAAGTTAACAAAAACACTCTAAAAAATGTTTTTAGAATCTTTAATCATAATACTCCCAAACTGGAAAAAAACATCAACAGAAGAATGGATGAAAAAGTTGGGCTATATCCATAAAACAAGAGTAATATTCAGTAATAAAAGGAACTCCCAACATACCATAACAGAATAATCTCAAAAATAGGCCAAAGGAACGAAGCCTTTTATAAAGGGTAATATGTTTTATTTTCTATTTATATGAAGTTCTAAAATAGGTAAATTAACCTATTTTACTTGAAAAATTTTGAGAAGAAATATCTATTTCTGTGGGTCCAGAGGATTATCAGGTGATTTTCTAGACTGACGATAGTGTTCTATACAGAAGCCATACAGAATGTACTGGATAGAGGTTTCAGTTACACAGGTGTGTGCACTTCTCAAAACCCATCAAATATTATATTTAGATTTTGCATTTCATTTAACGTAAATTTTACCTAAAAGGATCAGTAAGTGAATATCTAAGTGTAGTTAATGATATGTGTGCTGAAATGTTGAGGAGTTAAGCATATAGATGTTTGCAATTTACAATGATACACATTAACAGAAGTTCGATATCCAAAACATAAAACCTCCTGCAAATCAACAAATACTTCCACAAACCTGTAAGGAAAAAAAAAGAAGCAATTCTATAGAGAAATGGGCAAAGCTAAAAACATGTGCTTTCTAACAGAGGAGAACACTCTGGCATACCTCACAGCAAAGTCCTCTTACTTATCTCCTATAGTAATGGAAATAAAAACAAAAATAAACAAATGGAATATAATTAAAAGTTTCTGCATAGCAAAGGAAACTATAAACAAGGTAAAAACACTCAGAATAGGAGAAAAATAATAGCGAATGAAACAACTGACAAAGGATTAATCTCCAAAAATATACAAGCAGCTCATGCAGTTCAACATTAGAAAGACAAATAACCCAATCAAAAATGGGCAGAAGACCTCAACAGACATTTCTCCAAAGAAAACACACAGACAGCTAACAAACACATGAAAAGATGCTCAACACTGCCTATCATTAGAGAAACGCAAATCAAAACTACAATGCAGTATCACCACACACAGGTCAGAATAGCCACCACCAAAGAAATCTATAAACAAATGTTGGAGAAAATGGAAGCCTCTTGCACTGTTTGTAGGAATATAAATTGATACTGCCTCTACGGAGAATAGAATGGAGATTTCTTTTAAAAAAAACTAGGAATAAAACTACCATACAACACAGCAATCTCACTACAGAGCATATACCCTGAGAAAACCATGATTGAAAAAGATACGTGTACCCCAATGTTCATTGCAGTACTATTTATAGTAGCTGGGACATGGAAGCAACCTAGATATCCATCGACAGATAAATGGATAAAGAAGATGTGGTACATATATACAGTGGGATATTGCTTAGCCATAAAAAAGGAACATGAGTCAGTTCTAGTGAGGTGGATGAATCTAGAGCCTATTATACAGAGTCAAATAAGTCATAAAGAGAAAGACAAGTATCATATATTAAAGCACATATATGGAGTCTAGAAAGGTGGTACTGATGAACCTATATCAGGGCAGCAATAGAGATGTAGACATAGAGAACAGACTTGTGGACACAGTAGGGAAGGAGAGGGTGGGGCAAACTGAGAGAGCAGCATGGAAACATACACATCGCCATAGGCAAACAGATAGCCAGTGGGAGCTTGCTGTATGATGAAGGGAGCTCAAACCTAGTGCTCTGTGACAACCTAGACGGGTGGGATGCAGTGGGAGAGAGGTTCAAGAGGGATGGGGCATATATATACCTATAGCTGATTCATGTTGATGAATGGCAGAAACTAACACAATACTGTAAAGCAATTATCCTCCAATTAAAAATACATACTTTTTTGAAAATGCACTTCTTGCATAGGAAACTTGAATTGCAATAAACATATATAAAAGATGGACAGCCTCATCATTAAATAAGATAATGCAATTAAAGTAACGATGGGATACAATTTCAAACAGAGTAGTAAGTCGGAGTAGGCAATGGTAACCCACTCCAGTGTTCTTGCCTGCAGAACCCCAGGGACGGCAGAGCCTGGTGGGCTGCAGTCTATGGGATCGCACAGAATCGGACACGACTGAAGTGACTTAGCAGTAGCAGCAGCACAGTAGTAAGTAATAAGAACTATGCTCAAACTTGGAAAAATTCTTGCTGAGTGGCTTTTAAATTATATCACTACGGACAGTAATAAAAAATTAGAATATATACATGCCCTAGATTTTCAGATATATAATATGGAGAAACTTCTGGGTTATGTTCCTCAGAGGGTATATATAAGGATGTATATTAAAACACACATTAGTAGGAAAAATGGACAAATAAACTGTAGGGCATTTTTAGAGAATTCTAGATAGCACGTAAATTGAACTAGATCTACATCAAATTAATGTATTTGAAAATAAAATATTAGGGCAGCAAAGCAAGTTGCAAAAGCAAAGATACAGCATGCTTCTGCTTATGTAAATACTGAAAATGCAGAATACTGTGTGTGTATATATACATATATATATATATGTAAAGATATTTGTGTGTATCACAGAAGCAAGGTAATTTACAGAAACATACCAAACACAGGAAAACTACATGCTTCTTTAAGGAAGTAAAAACTATGAGAATTTATATCTTGAAAATTACTGTTCAAAATAAAAGCTCATAAGCATTCTTCCTATTTGAAAGAAGCTACCCTATATCCTAAGTCACCATGAAATCACTCTATTGCCAAATAAAACCAGTGTACAGGATGAGTATTTAAAAAGGCTCAGTGATTCTCATAAGGGCTTTTATAACATTTGACTCCACATAACTTTTTCTGGAAAATCTGCCCAAGTGGTAAAAGTAATGATAGCAACCCTAGTTTGTTTTAAAAGGTGACTTTTAGGTGACTAAAAAGTCAATTACACAGGTATATCCCCATTAGGTACACAATGTGGTGTTGGAGGAGACTCCTGAGAGTGCCTTGGACTGCAAGGAGATCCAGCCAGTCCATTCTGAAGGAGATCAGCCCTGGGTGTTCTTTGGAAGGAATGATGCTAAAGCTGAAACTCCAGTACTTTGGCCACCTCATGAGAAGAGTTGACTCATTGCAAAAGACTCTGATGCTGGGAGGGATTGGGGGCAGGAGGAGAAGGGGACGACCGAGGATGAGATGGCTGGATGGCATCACTGACTCGATGGACGTGAGTCTGAGTGAACTCCGGGAGTTGGTGATGGACAGGGAGGCCTGGCGTGCTGTGATTCATGGGGTCGCAAAGAGTCAGACACGACTGAGCAACTGAACTAACTGACTGATAGGTACCTGAAATCTATTCCATACACATAGCAAAAGTTAAAAAATAATAAACAATGAAAATTATATACAATTTTAAGGTTGTGTTTAAAATAAGGATAAAGTCATGAGTTGAATGGGAATTTATCATTATATTTTAATTCTCTTTCAAAAGGATAGAGGGGAAAAAAAAAAAACAAGATTCTAAGAAGAATCGAGGAAATGACGAATGACGCCATAGTCTTTCACTCTCTGAATCTCTATACAAAATGGTCAGAGTAACAAATTATAAAACTTTAAACTCCCCAAAAATATTTACTGTAAAATAAGGTGACAAGCATGAGAATTAAATAGCACACAGACAAACCACCACATCCACAAGACCAGCTTAATATCAGCGTTGATAGGAGAGACTAGAAAGGGAAACAACTAGGAGTCTGGCTGAAAACACTCATCAGATTTTCAGTGGAATGAACAGCAGCCATCTTGAAAGCTGTATCTGAACTGCCAAGGATTTAACCCACTCCGTTAGTGGGTAAATGCAAAAGAATCACTGTAAAGTGGAAAGACCTGAAGTGGACTACCTAGCAAGAAGTCTCAGAACTGACCAGAGATGGCTCCCTTCCAGGCTGAAATACCGAGAAGAAAGCGCTGGGAGCGAAATCAAAACCGCAAGACAGCCACACCAACCAGGACGGCTCTCAGATTTATGCCGATAGGAAGTGGAAGCTCCAGAGACCCCCAAAATGACCAAGGCCAAGTCCAAGATAATTCACAGATACTTGTGTCCAAAAAGAAAATCTGTAATGCTGTAAGAAGCATTTTTAATATAATTGCAATGCTGGTCCTGCTGAACACATTCATGAACATCCCTATGAAAATTCAGTCTAGAAGAAGAAAGGAGTTCCGTGGTGTCCCTCACCTTGTCTCTTCTTAAAAAAAAAATTTCAAAAGTTGCTGATAAGATAAGCCACTTATCTATGTGACAGAGTTCTAGGGATTCTTCATTAACTACTACAGCAAAGAATTTCCATCATTAGTCAGCCTTCAGATCTAGACTGGTCTACACTGAAAGAGATTAGCCACATTCAAAGACACTGGGACTGTATGATGGAAAAACATACCCATTCTAAATTGAAATAAGTAGTTCTCTAAATCCTCTCTGAAATCAGTCATTTGCTTCTATCTATCTGCATATTTGCACATGTATTTCTAATATTTAGGACTCAAATGATGCTCAAAAATGATCTCTTTGAACTTTTAAATAATATTGGTTTATAAATTCTCTTTAAAATGTTTAAGTTATGTATGTAATAACACAGATAGTAGAAAGTAACACCCAAGTGTTATTGGGTGACTATTTAAGGCCATTAAAATACCACAAATATACATAAACAATACTATTTGCTATAACCATTCTTACATTCTCCTGGAAGAACAGCATCCAGTCCTGGTACTAAGAATNTTTAAGTTATGTATGTAATAACACAGATAGTAGAAAGTAACACCCAAGTGTTATTGGGTGACTATTTAAGGCCATTAAAATACCACAAATATACATAAACAATACTATTTGCTATAACCATTCTTACATTCTCCTGGAAGAACAGCATCCAGTCCTGGTACTAAGAATGAAAAATAAAAATTTGAGTTAGGTAAGATATGCTTTGATTCCCAAGATATGTTTTCTCAGAGCAACAATGAAGGATTGTTTTCTTTGGTTTTATTTTTTAGAAAAAAAAAAGGGAAAGAGAAAGAAAGGGAAGGAAAATGTGCTATACCTTTCAACTTCAAATACAAATGAAGTGAACTGAAGTCAAAGTCCCTCAGTCGTGTCCGACTCTTTGCAACCCTGTGGACTATACAGTCCATGGGATTCTCCAGGCCAGAATACTGAAGTGGGCAGCCGTTCCCTTCTCCAGGGGGGTCTTCCCATATCCAGGGATTGAACCCAGGTCTTCTGCATTGCAGGCAGATTCTTTACCCGCTGAGCCACAAATACAAATGAAATAGTGATATTTTGGTGAATTACAGTAAAGCTCAACTCATCGAAATTCTAAGATGCAATGATGATAATCTGTTGTCTGGAACAAGAAATTAGTTAATCAGACTCATAAAAGTTCTAGAAATTCAAGGGAAAGGGTTGGCTTTCAGTTATATGGAATAAATAGGAATGAGATTTTTTTATTACTCTATAACTTCAGATTTCCCCACAAATATTTTCCAATTTCCAGTTTTTAGTACCCATATTTTATGCTCAGTCATTTTATGAATTTACTTCTCTTGACAAGCATGTGTATTTGATCACAGCAGTCATTACACATCTTTATCTATGCAGCCATATTGCCTTTTGGTCTGAGTTAATTTCAGATAAATATCTGAATGTTTCAGAAAGTGGGCTTCAGAAACGAATAACAGGAACCAAGAATGCTTGATAGTTCAATTAGGGACACAAAACTACAAAGGCCAAGTGAGCAAACAGCTCATTTGCTGCTGGAAGTGTATTCTTTCCACAACAATAGACTCTGAGTCCCTAAAAGGCATGAATGATAAACTGTATCATTTTACATCGTCAGGGTTTAGTGCAGTGCCTGGCACACAGTAGGTACCAAACAAACTACGCTGAATGAAAGTATCTCATCTGGATCTCATTTCTTAGCTGTCCAGGGTTTTTGCTACAACATCCAGAATCTAAGTTGCCAACTGCTGCTGCTGCTGCTGCTAAGTCACTTCAGTCGTGTCTGACTCTGTGTGACCCCATAGACGGCAGCCCACCAGGCTCCCCCATCCCTGGGATTCTCCAGGCGAGAATACTGGAGTGGGTTGCCATTTCCTTCTCCAATGCATGAAAGAGAAAAGTGAAAGTGAAGTCGCTCAGTCTATCCGACTGTTAGTGACCCCATGGACTGCAGCCCACCAGGCTCCTCCATCCATTGGATTTTCCAGGCAAGAGTACTGGGGTGGGGTGCCATTGCCTTCCCCTAAAGTCCACTACAATTAGATATCTAGTATTAATGACAGTTCAATAATACATATTTAGAAGAAAGTGAATTGCAAGNCTCTCCGACTGTTAGTGACCCCATGGACTGCAGCCCACCAGGCTCCTCCATCCATTGGATTTTCCAGGCAAGAGTACTGGGGTGGGGTGCCATTGCCTTCCCCTAAAGTCCACTACAATTAGATATCTAGTATTAATGACAGTTCAATAATACATATTTAGAAGAAAGTGAATTGCAAGTAAGGAATCTAGCATATATTTTAATCTTTGCCATTGATTTATATGTGACACATAATCACATTCTCCATCTGTTTTCAAATTTTAGAATATAAAAAAAAAAATGCTGACCACCAAACTGGGATATTTGAAAAGTAGCTATCTCCTCAGCTAACTTGTTAATTTCTTAAAAACAAAAATAGTATAAATATGTAAAACAATCCAAATTGATCTAAAAGTAAAGGATGTTAAAGACAGAGTTAGAAAAGCAGCTTCAAGAATTTCCTCTGATAGGCACAGAAAAAGAATTCTCACACACACACACATATATACCCACATATATATATTTATCACAAATGACCATTTTAGTTGCTTTGTAATTGAATGTTGTGCTATCATAGTACTTCACTAGAAAGCTGCTACACTAGTAAGTTACCAGAAGAGAAACCAAAGTAATTCAGACTTTTTTCTAAAAGCTTAACTTGGGCTCCAGAATCACTGCAGATGGTGACTGCAGCCATGAAATTAAAAGACGCTTACTCCTTGGAAGGAAAGTTATGACCAACCTAGATAGCATATTCAAAAGCAGAGACATTACTTTGCCGACTAAGGTGCATCTAGTCAAGGCTATGGTTTTTCCTGTGGTCATGTATGGATGTGAGAGTTGGACTGTGAAGAAGGCTGAGCGCCGAAGAATTGATGCTTTTGAACTGTGGTGTTGGAGAAGACTCTTGAGAGTCCCTTGGACTGCAAGGAGATCCAACCAGTCCATTCTGAAGGAGATCAACCCTGGGATTTCTTTGGAAGGAATGATGCTAAAGCTGAAACTCCAGTACTTTGGCCACCTCATGTGAAGAGTTGACTCAGTGGAAAAGACTTTGATGCTGGGAGGGACTGGGCGCAGGAGGAGAAGGGGACGACCGAGGATGAGATGGCTGGATGGCATCACGGACTCAATGGACACGAGTCTGAGTGAACTCCAGGAGATGGTGATGAACAGGGAGGCCTGGTGTGCTGCAATTCATGGGGTCGCAAAGAGTCGGACACAACTGAGCGACTGAACTGAACTAACTTCAAATATTTTGTAAACTCTAGAAGAGTTAAATGTGTCACCTATAGAGACTTTTATTTTTATTATGGCATTTAGCAATGAAAATGTCATATAAATTCAACCTAGAATAATATCACTACATTTGTTACTCCAAAATCTATTCCACTCATTCATCATTCAATACTTTTACAAAGTTACTAAGAGCTACCACTGGTAGAAGTGGTGGGGCTATAGGGGAGAATAAAAAAGGTATAGTTCCTGCTCTCGTGGGGTTTACATTGCAATGGGAGATAATTAGCTAAAGAAAGCCATATCAAAACAAATTCACAGATTAAAATTTAAGGGAAATCTTTAAAAATAACTATGTATAGGGAGCATTTATATAATTGATGCTTGCAGGCATGCTCAGTCACTTCAGTCGTGTCCGACTCTTTGCAACCCTGTGGACAGTAGCCCCCAGGCTCCTGTCCATGGGATTCTCCAGGCGTGAATAAGTAGAGTGGGTCACCATGCCCTCCTTCCAGGGATCATCCCGACCCAGGGATCCAACCCCAGTCTCTGGCATCTCCTGCATTGGCAGGTGGGTTCCTTACCACTAGTGTGACCTGGGAAGTCCATATATTATCAATATTATGTATAAAATAATGAGTACCTACTGCATAACACAGGTAACTCTACTCAATGTACTATAGTGACAAATGGGAAGGAATTCCAAAACAGAGGGGATATATGTACACACATAGCTGATTCACTTTGACTTTTGTGGGTAGTCTTCTCTGCATCCATATCCCCTTTCTTCCACCAACAGAACTTTTAAATAACATCACAGCATACACCTAATCCAACTCCCTGCTCAAGTGGACAGTTTTCCATAGTTTAAGACAATTATATCTCCATTTTCTTAGCCACAATGATTGGTATAAGAATGGAGATATTAAGTCATTCAGAATCCAATGTATTCGGAGAGACATTTCCTGTGGATTAAAATTTTCCTTTTTTATCAAAAAGTATCCGAATGGCTGTATTCTTTTCTGCTGGTCTAAATATACAATTCAGCTCCTGGCACTTCTATAAACAAACTATGGAGTCACAAGTAGACAACCAACTTGAAAATAGTGTTAATTTTCCTTAGTAGGGAATCAGGAAGCAAGGCAAAAAAAAAGTCATCTCCAGCACCACAATTCAAATACATCAATTCTTTGGCACTCAGACTTCATGGTCCAACTCTCACATCCATACATGACTACAGGAAAAACCATAGCTTTGACTATATGGACATTTGTCAGCAAAGTAATGTCTCTGCTTTTTAATAAGCTGTCTAGTAAAGCCAGGAGAAGTTATGGTTTTAAATGGGTGATCAGGGAAGAATTCTTTGTGAAGGTAATATTTAAACAAAGTCGAAGAAGTTAAGAAGCTAGTGATGTCAACATCTAGGAGGAAAGCTTTCTAGACAGAGGGAAGGACAAGTGCAAAGGTCCTGAGGTACTTATAAGGCCAGGCCCAGGGGGCCATAATGGGCCACCCCTCCTCTCCCGCCCACCGGTAGGGGAAGTCCCTAAGGGAAGGAGCCGCCCAGATCCTGAGGACCAGTGACAGCACACTTCGCCAGCTAAAGCCGCCCCACCCTAGCCACGTAAAAGGACCGATCAGCCCGCGATGCCTCTGCCTGGCGACCTATCCGGACCCCCGCCCATTAACCTGACCATCCCTCGCAACAAACTTATATAAGCCGCTTCTAGCACGGTCCAGGCGCAGACCTCCCCGATCTGCCTCGTTCCGGTCCGGGAACCCCGCCAGGGAGCGCTTCGCCAATAAAAAGCCTGTTAGATACTCTTTTTGGGGTCCTGGTCATCTTTACCTAACAGTACTTCTTTATCAATTATCATTTTAGACTCTTATTAACATTAACTCCCAAAACCTCTAAATTTCCTTTCAGTGTTAGATGGGTCTTGCCACAAATATAAGATTCATATTGTGTTTACAGTCAAAAGGGAAACTTTCTGTAACTGTGAGTCTGTCATTGTGAGTGTGCATGACAGAATAATTTGGGGTAAAGGAAGACTTGAGATTACCTTTTGTCATTTTGTTAATCAGTTCCTTTCAGCCAGCGTAAATTATCATACAGAGC
Organism: Oreotragus oreotragus; assembly: GCA_006410675.1. NCBI lineage: Eukaryota > Metazoa > Chordata > Mammalia > Artiodactyla > Bovidae > Oreotragus > Oreotragus oreotragus. Next base: position 16,407 of record SJYX01002266.1, read on the forward strand.
ACCAACGTGAGACTCTGGCTGACCCAGGTTTGAACTTGAGCTCTGCCACTCTGGAGACTGGAGCCACTTACCTGATCTCCAAGCATAAAAGGATGAAATAATACCTATCTGAAGCATCTTTGTGAAGACTGGGTGAAAACACAAATTCAAGTCTTTGTGTCCTTCAATAAAATTAATTTTTTTTCTTTAAACAAAAAGAGAAATGTGTTCTGGTCAGATCTTTAAACCCTGAATCAACCTATTCATTTGATATTGTTAAATTGGATTGGATAACATTTTCCAAAAAGTCTTAAAGAGCCCGTACATGACAAAATCAAAATCAGAATATACATATCCTCTTCAAAACTCTGCACCAATGTCATCTGAATCTTTGGTCTAGAAAGACATGGCAACAAAGCAGTTCCTGCTTTATAATTTCTCAACTCTCTCTCTCCCATTTTTCTTTTGTCTCACTCTCAGACCTCAAAATGACTCTAGATGCAGCATCCCACAGCAGTATAAAAATGCAGTCCAAGGGACTTTCAAGAGTCTTCTCCAACACACAGTTCAAAAGCATCAATTTTTCCGTGCTCAGCTTTCTTCACAGTCCAACTTTCACATCCATACATGACCACTGGAAAAACCATAGCCTTGACTAGACGGACCTTTGTTGGCAAAGTAGTGTCTCTGCTTTTTAATATGCTGTCTAGGTTGGTCATAACTTTCCTTCCAAGGAGTAAGCGTCTTTTAATTTCATGGCTACAATCACCATCTGCAGTGATTTTGGAGCCCCCCAAAATAAAGTCTGACACTGTTTCCACTGTTTCCCCATCTATTTCCCATGAAGTGATGGAACTGAACTGAAGACAGCATATTGAAAAGCAGAGACATTACTTTGTCAACAAAGGTCCGTCTAGTCAAGGCTATGGTTTATCCAGTGGTCATGTATGGATGTGAGAGTTGGACTATAAAGAAAGCTGAGCACTGAAGAATTGATGCTTTTGAACTGTGGTGTTGGAGGAGACTCTTGAGAATACCATGGACTGCAAGGAGATCTAACCAGTCCATCCTAAAGGAGATCAGTCCTGGGTGTTCAATGATGCCGAAGCTGAAACTCCAATACTTTGGCCACCTCATGCAAAGAGCTGACTCATTGGAAAAGACCCTGATGCTGGGAAAGACTGAGGCGGGAGGATAAGTGGATGACAGAGGATGAGATGGTTGGATGGCATGACTGACTCAATGGACATGGGTTTGGGTGGACTCCAGGAATTGGTGATGGACAGGGAGGCCTGGTGTGCTGTGTTTCATGAGGCTGCAGAGTTGGACACGACTGAGTGACTGAAATGAACTGAATTGTAATTTTTCATGTTAATACATAGTCTGAATAATTATTTTCATGGCTTCATAATGTTTCATTAAGCGAATGACAAAAGGTATATAACCAAATATCCTATTGTTACCTTTTAGAGGAAATAAATATTTAACTGGTCATCAATTCTCTGCAGAACATACTTTCAGATTTTTTTTTAATGTTTTGATGGAGACATTTTTTCTGCAGAGTGCTTACCTTTGCCATCTATTGAAGAATGCAAGGCAATCAAACTATGTCAGTTTTACATTGGGTCAGATTATTCTGTGCCAACTCAGGAAAGTGCATGCATCTATTTCAATATGGAATGTCAATTTCTCAGTTGAAGACTCAGTGGTATCTCTCTGCCTACCGTCTTTAAATTGACTATGAGAAAATGGTAGATTACCCATCTTAGTGTCCAGCTGCTTGCTATATACCTGGCTTAAGCACACAGATATATTCTTGGTCTGGTAGTGGCTTTAATACTTAAAATTACAAAACTCATTCAGATCTTTGAGTTTACCAAATTTAAACTTTGGAATTTCTTACTTTTATTTTACTTCTCCAAAACACTTATAATAAAGACTCATCTCTCACAGACACTTTCCAATTTACTTTTTTACAAAATCAAATTTTCCCTTCCTAGCAGTTCTCTGTGTGAAATTGCTTACTTTTGGAAGCATACTCTCAAGAGAAAAAAAAAAAAAATCCAAAGACCTATTTAGTAGTAAAGACTCCTTATACTCTTTAAAACTTGAAACCACTAATAGAATAAAATTATTACAGCTAACATTTATTATGGACTCACTATTAACCAAGCAGTTAATTAATGAAGTTAATTAATAATTATTAACCAACAGTGTAAAGTGCCTTATATATTTTTTAATTTGATCATTATAAAATCATTATGAAACGGGTAATATTAGCTTCATTTTATTAGGGGAGGACATGGAGTTTTTAAGATTTATGAAAAGCTTATTCAACATCACATTATGTGTAAATGTTGCTATTGAGATAGGAATGATCAATTTTATTTAACTTAGACTTCAAAGATAAAATAATTAAACAACATCATCATTCAGAAAAGATGAGATATAGCAAACCTCGTGGAGGAAGCAGAGGGTGGGTTGAATTGATAGAGCAGCACTGAAACAAATATGCTACCATATGTTAAACAGATAGCCAGTGGGAATTAGATGTTTGAAGCAGGGAGCTCAAACCCAGTGCAGTGTGCTATGTGACAACCTAGAGGGGTTAGATGGGTGGGAAGTGGAAAGGAGGTTCAAGAGAAAGGGGATATGTATATACATGTGGCTGATTAATGTTGATGTGGAGGAAACCAACACAACGTTGTAAAGCAATTATCCTTCAATTAAAAATAAATTAAGAAATAGATGGAGAAATATTCCATGTTCATGGATTGGAAGAATCAATATAGTGAAAATGAATATATTACCCAAGGCAATCTACAGATTCAATGCAATCCCTATCAAACTACCAGTGGTATTTTTCACAGAACTAGAACAAATAATTTCAAGATTTGTATGGAAACACAAAAAACCTCGAATAGCCAAAGCAATTTTGAGAAAGAAGAATGGAACTGGAGGAATCAACTTACCTGACTTCAGGCTCTACTACAAAGCCACAGTCATCAAGACAGTATGGTACTGGCACAAAGACGGAAATATAGATCAATGGAACAAAATAGAAAGCCCAGAGATAAATCCACACACCTATGGACACCTTATCTTTGACAAAGGAGGCAAGAATATACAATGGAGTAAAGACAATCTCTTTAACAAGTGGTGCTGGGAAAACTGGTCAACCACTTGTAAAAGAATGAAACTAGATCACTTTCTAACACCACACACAAAAATAAACTCAAAATGGATTAAAGATCTAAATGTAAGACCAGAAACTATAAAACTCCTAGAGGAGAACATAGGCAAAACACTCTCCGACATAAATCACAGCAGGATCCTCTATGATCCGCCTCCCAGAATACTGGAAATAAAAGCAAATATAAACAAATGGGATCTAATTAAAATTAAAAGCTTCTGCACAACAAAGGAAACTATAAGCAAGGTGAAAAGACAACCCTCTGAATGGGAGAAAATAATAGCAAATGAAGCAACTGACAAACAACTAATCTCAAAAATATACAAGCAACTTATACAGCTCAATTCCAGAAAAATAAACGACCCAATCAAAAAATGGGCCAAAGAACTAAATAGACATTTCTCCAAAGAAGACATACGGATGGCTAACAAACACATGAAAAGATGCTCAACGTCACTCATTATCAGAGAAATGCAAATCAAGACCACAATGAGATACCACTTCACACCAGTCAGAATGGCTGCGATCCAAAAGTCTGCAAGCAATAAATGCTGGAGAGGGTGTGGAGAAAAGGGAACCCTTTTACACTGTTGGTGGGAATGCAAACTAGTACAGCCACTATGGAGAACAGTGTGGAGATTCCTTAAGAAATTGCAAATAGAACTGCCTTATGACCCAGCAATCCCACTGCTGGGCATACACACCGAGGAAACCAGAATAGAAAGAGACACATGTACCCCAATGTTCATTGCAGCACTGTTTATAATAGCCAGGACATGGAAACAACCTAGATGTCCATCAGCGGATGAATGGATAAGAAAGCTGTGGTATATATACACAATGGAGTATTACTCAGCCATTAAAAAGAATACATTTGAATCAGTTCTAATAAGATGGATGAAACTGGAACCAATTATACAGAGTGAAGTAAGCCAGAAAGAAAAACACCAATACAGTATACTAACACATATATATGGAATTTAGAAAGATGGTAATGAGGACCCTGTATGCAAGACAGCAAAAGAGATACAGATGTGTAGAGCGGACTTATGGACTCTGAGGGAGAAGGAGAGGGAGAGGGAGAGGGAGGGATGATTTGGGAGAATAGCATTGAAATATGTATACTATCATGTAAGAAATGAATTGCCAGTCTATGTTCAATGCAGGATGCAGGATGCTTGGGGCTGGTGTATGGGGATGATCTGGAGGGAAGATGTGGGGTGGGAGGTGGGAGGGGGGTTCATGTTTGGGAGTTCGTGTAAAAAAAATAAATAAATACAAAAAAAAAAAAAAGAAAACCCCCCCAAAAAAATAATAAATAAATTAAGAGAAAAGAGCTTTATAATTAAATGAAAATAGACTATATATCTCCCAAATATACTTCTGTGAAGTGTGGTATAAGAAAGAAAGATGGCACTAATTTGGGTCTGACTCTTGCAACTCTATGGACTATAGCCTGCAAGGCTCCTCTGTCCACGGCATTCTCCAGGCAAGAGTACTGGAGTGGGTTTGCCATTTTCTTCTCCAGGGGATCTTCCAGATCTAGGAATCAAACCAGGTTCCAAGCATTGCAGGCAGATTCTTTACCAACTGAGCTACATGGGAAGTGTGGTATGCTGCTGCTGCTGCTAAGTTGCTTCAGTCGTGTCCGACTCTGTGTGACCCCATAGATGGAAGCCCACCAGGCTCCCCCATCCCTGGGATTATCCAGGGAAGAACACTGGAGTGGGTTGCCATTTCCTTCTCCAATGCATGAAAGTGAAAAGTGAAAGTGAAGTCGCTCAGTCGTGTCTGACTCTTAGCGACCCCATGGACTGCAGCCTACCAGGGTCCTCCATCCATGGGATTTTCCAGGCAAGAGTACTGGAGTGAGGTGCCATTGCCTTATCCAGAAGTGTGGTATACCCCCTTATAAAATGAAAGTGAAAAGTGAAAGTGAAGTCGCTCAGTCGTGTCTGACTCTTAGCGACCCCATGGACTGCAGCCTACCAGGGTCCTCCATCCATGGGATTTTCCAGGCAAGAGTACTGGAGTGAGGTGCCATTGCCTTATCCAGAAGTGTGGTATACCCCCTTATAATTATCCACATACCCATGTGTGATAGGCAGAGCTATAATGACATCATGTCTAGATGAGGCTTCAGAACCTTCCTCACAAGAGTGCTCTAGGTAGCCACCACCACTGATCATCTGGGGCAGACTCAAGAGACAAATTTGATGGCCATCTTAGAAGACTGATACAGGCCCACTGACTGAACTCTTTCAAAAGAGCAGCTGTGGTCTGTGTACTAAATAAAGACAGTGGCATGATAGTATCATCTACTTCATAAAACTGACACCTTTAAGTGAGCCAACTGTAATACCATGAATTATCCTGGAAGCTTTTTTCAAAGTAACAGTTAAGAAAATGGTCAAGAACACCATTTCTTCTCTCATCATCTCAAACTGTGCCAAGATAGTTAATACTATCCTAAGATAAAATTACTGCAAAAAAAGATCTGTCTTTGAACAATTACTTTAGAACTTAGCCACAATTTTAAGTTGGTAATAATAAACAATAATATATCATCTGATTTTTTTGATTTTCCTGTCAAAACAAGCATAAGGCTTATTCTACCAATAAATTTTAAAAATCAACTTTGGCTGGAACATTTCTATCATATAGCACAGCTTTGATTCTGAAAACAAAATTTTACTATTCTATAGGGAATCAGAGAGCAAAACCAAGGAGACTGGATTAGAAATATGTAATGCTAGACCTAGTTAGAGATAAGACACTAGCATCTATGATTAGACCAGTTAGAGAACTTCAAAGCAGGAGCATACTTTTCCAGGACTAGGCAACACAATCATTCGAATATAGGAAGAAAATATTAGGAAAAAATTATGTAAAGTAAGTTAAAAAAGAGATATTTTACTGACATTTAGCAAATTGATGGTAGTGAATATATGTATGAAACATACACATTGGGATGATCCGGAGGGATGATGTGGGGTGGAAGGTGGGAGGGGGATTCATGTTTGGGAGTTCATGTACACCTGTGGTGGATTCATGTCAATGTATGCCAAATCCAATACAGTACTGTAAAGTAAAATAAAGTAAAAAAAAAAAAAAAAAGAAAGTTCAAATTAAAACCATTTTTGATAGAGATATGTCATCGTTAAGTTTAGAGGTCACCAAACAAGATGACTGGAGAACCTTTCCTACTTTGAGATTTTATAACTTGTTATAAGGTAGGCATTTAACTTCTCTGATGGAAAGAAATTGAGGCATTAACAGAGCAAAGCTTCCCAAATGCCTTAGAAATAGTAGATAAAAGAATGACTAGAGCGGCCAACAGAGGCAATAAAGATTGGTTATAAACTACAGAGTATTCACCTCCCCTAAATTCAATTATTCACTCCTCAGCTAGAAGAGGTGAAAAAGCTGGCTCAAAACTCAACGTTCAAAAAATGAAGATTGTGGCATCTGGTCCCATCTTTTCATGGCAAATAGACAGGGAAAAGTGGAAGCAGTGGCAGATTTTATTTTCCTAGGCTCTAAAACCAATGCAGATGATGACTGCACCACAAAATTAAAAGACCCTTTCTCCTTGGAAGAAAAGCTATGACAAACCTAGACAGCATATTAAAAAGCAGAGACATCACTTTGTCAACAAAGGTCCATCTAGTCAAAGCTATGGTTTTTCCAGTAGTCATATACGGAGTTGGACTGTAAAGAAGGCTGAGTGCTGTGGAATTGATGCTTTTGAACTGTGGCACGGGAGAAGATTCTTGAGGGTTTCTTGGACTGCAAGGAGATCAAACCAGCCAATCCTTAAAGAAATCAATCCTGAATATTCATTGGAAGGATTGACACTGAAGCTCCACTATTTTGGCCACTTGATGCGAAGATTGGACCCATCAGAAATGACTGATGCTGGGAAAGGTTGAAGGCAAGAGGAGAAGAGGGTGACAGAGGATGATATGGTTGGAAGGCATTGCTGACTCAACGGACATAAGCCTGAGTAAAGTCCAGGGGATAGTGAAGGACAGAGAAGCCTGGCGTGCTGCAGTTCATGGGGTTGCCAAAAGTCGGACACAACTTAGCAACTGAACGATTAAATGCTCAGCTGACAGCTCTATCCCTGACAGTTTGTTTGATTTGGCTCAATTCCTAATCTCACTAATCATGCTTCCTGATCTGTAAAATGAGAGCAGCAATAGAACCTGCCTCACTGGGGTGTTGTGAGGATTACACGAAAAATGCACGCAAGGTACTTTAGCAATGTACCTAGTACACAGTAAGTACTCAACAAATTTCAGTTACAATAGCAATCAGGTTTTCATTATATACCAAGAATCTTAAATTATTTTTTATTAAATCCTTTCACAAACCTATGACAACAATATTATCTGTGTTATAGAAGAGAAAATTGAGGCTCAGCAAAGAATAAAATATGTCCAAATTCATTATCTTACCCAAGGCCAGAGTTTCAAGCTCTTTGTATCAAGTTATTCTTATCACACACAGATTCTCATCAGTAGAATCACATCTTCTGTGCTAGAGAAACAATTGAGTAGTTTCAGACTGTTATTTCTTAATTCGATTTAGAATATAAAACCAAGTGCTATAGTTTCTCTGATAGCTTATGATATGTAAACCTCACAAAACAAAAATTTTCTGTGTTCAAAATTTTGTGTCATACTTAGGCTAAATTTTGATTAATTCATGAAAAAGAATTAAAATACGGATATCTCAAAGAAGTAAACAGGCCATGACAACCATGAGACATAATTATCAGCATTGCAAAATTAATTAAATATCCCTCATTCTGTAACCTCATTTCAGATTAATATCATTAAGAGAAAAACATACACCTATTTTCATCAGAATGGGGACTGCCATTAAATATTTATGTAATAGACATATAACTTCAAATTTATTAAGAAAGAATAAATTTATTTCAAAGGTCACTGGTTCTTCATCATGTTAGAACCAATTCCTTGCGAAATCTTAACATTAATCTCCATGCAAAGAAATGAAAATTAAAATAAGGCTATACATTCAATGGAATTCAACCTCCCAACTTACATCATTCAATTTTATTTTGCATACTTTAGCCTAGGGGTTTGCAAACTATGACCTGTGAACCAAAATCTTGTCTTCCCTCTGTTCTTGTACATAAAACTTTATTGGCACATAATTGTCATTCATTTATGTGTTACTATGACTGCTTCTACATTAACAGGCAAAACTGAGTAGGTATGACAGACCACAAAGCCAAAAAAGCCAAATATATATGCCACCTGGGCCTTTACAGAAAGAGGGCTGAGTTGGCAGGTCTGCAGTATTCAAACCCTGTAACTTTCAGAGAAAGATGTGGCCCTTGACTGGCTCCTGGGAGGTAACATCTTCCCTTAGAATATCCTGCCTTCTAAAAGTGTCTTAGTTTATCTGGGGCCTTGGGCCATGCCATACAGTTTATGCCAACAATATGATTTATGATGTCCTTAGGTCACAAATTATCCATCTGAAACCTCTAGAGTACTTGGAGACCACCCACAATAAAAATTCTGAATATCAAGGCTTGGGTGAGCGTCACTGATTATCAAGACTGCATACATATTGTCAAACATTATTGTTGCAGAAATTAAGCTCTGTACATTCAATTCCACTAACAGAAGAAAACTGGAATCTTGAGCATGGTTTCTACTGGACTCTGTTCTGCCACATGCACATTTTACTTCCGCCGATATTAATACATATTCTTTCACTGTAATGAACTATAACTGTGGGTGTAATAGTTTTTCTGAGTTCTGTTGGTAGTTTTAGTGAATCATTAAACCAGAGGGTAATCAGGAACTTTCAGCTTGTTGTCTCCTTGGAGAAAGTTTGCCAACTTCAGACATCAAAAGGACAACATTATTATACTTAAGCTAACAATAGAAAGTTGTTCATATTTCATATTGTCTCTTCTAACTCACTAGCAATCTAAGAAAAAAATCTTTGTTAGAAATTTTGATTTCTGACACAAGACCATTCACTCAGTAATCAGCATCAAGCCAATCAATTTTCCTTAACCTGAGCAAGTTCTCAATTATAAATACTTTCAGATATAATATTTACTTGGAAAAACCAAAAGAAAAAGTAGTATTTGCATTATAAAATGCAAATGTATTCTATATAATAGTCAGCAGTAGCTGCTAAAATTTAATCTCATAAAAAATAGTTAGGAAGAAGCAAAACTGTCCTTGGAACAATCTCTATTTTCTCATTTTAAGCTCATGCAAAGACCAAGACAAATTATAGGACAACAAATCCAACAACTCTTGTCTTCAAGTAATACACAAATGAATTTTCAATGACACACTTATAAAATAAAATTTAAAAATGCAGGGATCTTTCCTGGTGGTTCAGTGGTTAAGACTCTGTGCATCCCACTTATGGGGCATGAAGTCAATCCTTGATTGGGAATTAAGATCCCATATGCTGCACAGCATGCCAAAAAAAAAAAAAATCAAGCTTAGTTAAGGAGAGACTTCATATATTAAAAATATCAATAAGGGGAGGAAAACAATTCCAATGGGGAGAAAGCTCTCACCCAAGATTTTCAAGACTCTCAAAAGTTACGCAGAAAGGTCTTTTATAGGGAGGAATAAATAAACCAAGAAAGAACCAGAGATACTAGATTTTTCAGAATGTCCCAGAGAAACAGAACCAGTATGATAGATATAGCTATATAGGTATGTGTAAGAGTAAGCTGGAGAACCACGAAAGCCAGCGGTGTGATTCAGTCTAAATCAGGAGGGTTAAGAATCATGTGGTCTCTGTTACAAGCCCTGCTGAGTTCAAAATCCCAGGAAACAGGAGCACTTACATCCAAGGGCAGGAGAAAATGGATTATCTCAGCTCAGAGAGACAAATTCACTTTTTTGTTCTATTCAGACCCTCAGTGAGTTGATGTCCACCTGCACTGGTGAAGGCAGTCTGATTCAGACGCAAATCTCTTTCAGAGACATCCCTACAGATATACCCAGAAATAATGTTTTACCAGCCATCTGGCCTCTAGAAATCTATAATAGTATCAAATCACAAAGAAAGGGTGCCAACAGAAGGGGAAGGTAGCTATTGCTTTAGCAGTAACCACTTATCTCAGGTTATAAGCTTAGAACAAGAAATTCCTAAACTTCACATCATGTTCCTGTGTTATGTTTCATTATATTCACAAAGCAGAGGAAGCAGCCAGAGAATTTTAGTAATGCCAGTAATGAGTAAATCTTAGAATTCAAGATTATGTATCATATTTCTGTTCAATTTAGATTAAGCTTTGACCCTCTGCTCTTGAGTCAGGTATTAGGTAGTAGTGGTAGACTGTGGAGAAAAACAGATAAAGCCCTGACCTCATGATGCTTCATTTCCAGTGGGGATTATGGATGAAAGGGGAAAAAAGTAAAGAAGAGGACCGTATTATTTTAGATGTTCCTAGTTGTTACTGATAGCTGAATTGTGTCCCCACCCTGAAAAATTCTGATGTTGGAACCCAAATTCAGAATATGACTACTCTCAGATATACGGACTTTAAGAGTTGATTCAACTAAAATCTGGTCTTTAGGGTGGACTCTAATCCAGTTATTATTCTTTATAGAAAGAGGAAATTTGGACATAAACACCAAGGGAAGACTGTATAAAGACAAAGGAGATGGCTATCTACAAGCCACGTAAATAGTTCTCAGAAGGAATTATCTCAAACTTCTTAGCCTCCAAAACTGAGAAAATAAAAGTCTGTTAAGTTTCCTCAGTCATGGCACTTTATTATGGCAATGCTATCAAACAACAGTGATACGTGTTATATAGAAATAAAAACCACAGCTTAATAAAGTGTGACTGGTGAAAGGAGCTTGGCGTGGAAAGCAGCAGTTTGGTTAGAGAAGTCAGAAAAGACCTGTGTGAAGAGATGACATTTTTATTTGAACAAACCTTATCAAAACCGAAGGTAGCCACATTTATTGCAGAGAATGTTTAGTCACTAAGTCATGTCTGACTACTTTTTTTTTTAATTTATTCATTTTAATTGGAGGCTAATTACTTTACAATATTGTACTGGTTTTGCCATGCATCAACATGAATCCACCACGGGTGTACATGTGTTCCCCATCCTGAACCCCCCCTCCCACCTCTCTCCCCATACGATCCCTCTGGGTCATCCCAGTGCACCAGCCCCGAGCATCCTATATCCTGCATTGAACCTGGACTGGCAATTCATTTCTTATATGATAATATATATGTTTCAATGCCATTCTCCCAAATCATCCCACCCTCTCCCTCTCTCACAGAGTCCAAAAGATTGCTCTATACATCTGTGTCTCTTTTGTTGTCTCGCATACAGGGTTATCGTTACCATCTTTCTAAATTCCATATATATGTGTTAGTATACCATATTAGTGTTTTTCTTTCTGGCTTCACTCTGTATAATAGGCTCCAGTTTCATCCACCTCATTAGAACTGATTCAAATGTATTCTTTTTAATGGCTGAGTAATACTCCATTGTGTATATGTACCACAGCTTTCTTATCCATTCATCTGCTGATGGACATCATTGAAACAATGATTTGTAGTTCTCTGATAATGAGTGATGTTGAGCATCTTTTCATATGTTTGTTAGCCATCTGAATGTCTTCTTTGAAGAAATGTCTGTTTAGTTCTTTGGCCCACTTTTTGATTGGGTTGTTTAATTTTCTGGAATTGAGCTGCAGGAGTTGCTTGCATATTTTTGAGATTAATTCTTTGTCTGTTGCTTCATTTGCTATTATTTTCTCCCATTCTGAAGGCTATCTTTTCACCTTGCTTATAGTTTCCTTTGCTGTACAGAAGCTTTCAATTTTAATTATGTCCCATTTGTTTATTTTTGCTTTTATTTCCAATATTCTGGGAGGTGGGTCATAGAGGATCCTGCTGTGGTTTATGTCGGAGAGTGTTTTGAGTATGTTTTCATCTAGGAGTTTTATAGTTTTTGGTCTTAAGTTTAGGTCTTTAATCCATTTTGAGTTTATTTTTGTGTATGGTGTTAGAATGCATTGGAGAGGAAATGGCAACCCACTCCAGTATTCTTGCCTGGAGAATCCCAGGGACGGTGTAGCCTGGTGGGGTGCCCTCTATGGGGTCACACACANTGTTTTGAGTATGTTTTCATCTAGGAGTTTTATAGTTTTTGGTCTTAAGTTTAGGTCTTTAATCCATTTTGAGTTTATTTTTGTGTATGGTGTTAGAATGCATTGGAGAGGAAATGGCAACCCACTCCAGTATTCTTGCCTGGAGAATCCCAGGGACGGTGTAGCCTGGTGGGGTGCCCTCTATGGGGTCACACACAGTCGGACACGACTGAAGTGACTTAGCAGCATGGTGTTAGAAAGTGTTCTAGTGTCATTCTTTTACAAGTGGTTGACCAGTTTTCCCAGCACCACTTGTTAGGATAACAGCTGATCTTAAAACTCTTCAGGCCAGAAGGGAATGGCAAGACATACTTAAAGTGATGAAAGAAAATAACCTACAGCCCAGATTACTGTACCCAGCAAGGATCTCATTCAAATATGAAGGAGAAATCAAAAGCTTCACAGAGAAGCAAAAGCTGAGAGAATTCAGCACCACCAAACCAGCTCTCAAACAAATGCTAAAGGATCTTCTCTAGACAGGAAACACAGAAAGGGTGTATACACTCGAACCCAAAACAATAAAGTAAATGGCAACGGAATCCTATTTATCAATAATTACCTTAAATGTAAATGGGTTAAATGCCCCAACCAAAAGACAAAGACTGGCTGAATGGATACAAAAATAAGACCCCTATAAATGTTGCCTACAAGAGACCCACCTCAAAACAGGGGACACATACAGACTGAAAGTGAAGGGCTGGAAAAAGATACTCTATGCAAATAGAGACCAAAAGAAAGCAGGAATAGCAATACTCATATCAGATAAAATAGACTTTACCCAAAGGCTATGAAAAGAGACAAAGAAGAACACTACATAATGATCAAAGGATCAATCCAAGAAGATATAACAATTATAAATATATATGCACCCAACATAGGAGCACCGCAATATCTAAGACAAATACTACAAGTATAAAAGGGGTAATTAACAATAACACAATAATAGTGGGAGACTTTAATACCAGATGTGTATAAGAGACAGACTTTAGCCTAGGGGNATTATAAATATATATGCACCCAACATAGGAGCACCGCAATATCTAAGACAAATACTACAAGTATAAAAGGGGTAATTAACAATAACACAATAATAGTGGGAGACTTTAATACCCCAGTCACACCTATGGATAGATCAACTAAACAGAAAATCAACAAGGAAATATAAACTCTAAATGATACAACAGACCAGTTAGACCTAATTGAAATCTACAGGACATTTCATCCCAAAACAATGAATTTCACCTTTTTTTCAAGTGCACATGGAACGTTCTCCAGGATAGATCACATCGTGGGCCATAAATCTAGCCTTGGTAAATTCAAAAAAATTGAAACCATTGCAAGCATCTTTTCTGACCACAATGCAGTATGATTAGATGTCAATTACAGGAGAAAAACTATTAAAAATTCCAACATATGGAGGCTGAACAACAAGCTGTTAAATAACCAACAAATCACAGAAGAAATCAAAAAAGAAATCCAAATATGCATAGAAATGAATGAAAATGAAAACAAAACAATCCAATACCTATGGGACACTGTAAAAGCAGTGCTAAGGGGAAGGTTCACAGCAATACAGGCTTACCTCAAGAAACAAGAAAAAAGTCAAATAACTCTATGGACATAACAGAAGCAGAAGACATTAAGAAGAGGTGGCAAGAGTACACAGAAGAACTACACCAAAAAGATCTTCATGACCCGAATAATCATGATGGTGTGATCACTCACCTAGAGCCAGACATCCTGGAATGTGAAGTCAAGTGGGCCTTAGAAAGCATCACTATGAACAAAGATAGTGGAGGTGATCGCAATCCTGTGGAGCTATTTCAAATCCTGAAAGATGATGCTGTGAAAGTGCTGTACTCAATATGCCAGCAACTTTGGAAAACTCAGTAGTGGCCACAGGACTGGAAAAGGTCAGTTTCCATCACAATCCCAAAGAAAGGCAATGCCAAAGAATGCTCA
>SJYX01002266.1:31367-46475 GCA_006410675.1 Oreotragus oreotragus
CAATTACAGGAGAAAAACTATTAAAAATTCCAACATATGGAGGCTGAACAACAAGCTGTTAAATAACCAACAAATCACAGAAGAAATCAAAAAAGAAATCCAAATATGCATAGAAATGAATGAAAATGAAAACAAAACAATCCAATACCTATGGGACACTGTAAAAGCAGTGCTAAGGGGAAGGTTCACAGCAATACAGGCTTACCTCAAGAAACAAGAAAAAAGTCAAATAACTCTATGGACATAACAGAAGCAGAAGACATTAAGAAGAGGTGGCAAGAGTACACAGAAGAACTACACCAAAAAGATCTTCATGACCCGAATAATCATGATGGTGTGATCACTCACCTAGAGCCAGACATCCTGGAATGTGAAGTCAAGTGGGCCTTAGAAAGCATCACTATGAACAAAGATAGTGGAGGTGATCGCAATCCTGTGGAGCTATTTCAAATCCTGAAAGATGATGCTGTGAAAGTGCTGTACTCAATATGCCAGCAACTTTGGAAAACTCAGTAGTGGCCACAGGACTGGAAAAGGTCAGTTTCCATCACAATCCCAAAGAAAGGCAATGCCAAAGAATGCTCAGACTACCACACGATTGCATTCATCTCACATGCTAGAAACGAAATGCTCAAAATTCTCAAAGCAAGAGAGTTCCAGAAAAACATCTATTTCTGCTTCATTGACTATGCCAAAGCCTTTGACTGTGTGGATCTCAATAACCTGTGGCAAATTCTGCAAGAGATGAGAATATCAGACCACCTCACCTGCCTCCTGAGAAACCTATATGCAGGTCAGGAAGCAACAGTTAGAACTGGACATGGAACAACAGACTGGTTCCAAATAGGAAAAGGAGTACGTCAAGGCTGTATATTATCACCCTGCTTATTTAACTTTTATGCAGAGTACATCATGAGAAATGCTGGGCTGGAAGAAGCACAAGCTGGAATCAAGATTGCCAGGAGAAATATCAGTAACCTCAGATACACAGATGACACCACCCTTATGGCAGAAAGTGAAGAGTGACTCAAAAGCCTCTTGATGAAAGTGAAAGAGGAGAGTGAAAAAGTTGGCTTAAAGCTCAACATTCAGAAAAGTAAGATCATGGCATCTGGTCCCATCACTTCATGGGAAATAGATGGGGAAACCGTGGAAATAGTGTCAGACTTAATTTTTTTTGCTCCAAAATCACTGCAGATGATGATTGCAGAGATGAAATTAAAAGATGCTTACTACTTGGAAGGGAAAGTTATGACCCACCTAGACAGCATATTAAAAAGCAGGGACATTACTTTGCCAACAAAGGTCTGTCTAGTCAAGGCTATGGTTTTTTCCACTGGTCATATATGGATGTGAGAGTTGGACTATGAGGAAAGCTGAGCACAGAAGAATTGATGCTTTTGAACTGTGGTGTTGGAGGACTCTTGAGAGTCCCTTGGACTGCAAGGAGATCCAACCAGTCCACCCTAAGGAGATCAGTCCTGGGTGTTTATTGGAAGGACTGATGCTGAAGCTGAAACTCCAATATTTTGGCCACCTCATGTGAAGAGTTGACTCATTGGAAAAGACCCTGATGCTGGGAGAGACTGGGGGCAGGAGGAGAAACAGATGACAGAGGATGAGATGGCTGGATGGCATCATCGACTCAATGCACATGAATTTGGCTGAACTCCAGGAGTTGGTGATGGACAGGTAGGCCTGGCGTACTGTGATTCATGGGGGGGCAAAGAGTTGGACATCAGTGAAAGACTGAATGGAACTGAACACCTAAAGCAACTTGAAAAGAAAGAAATGAAAAACCCCAGGGTTAGTAGAAGGAAAGAAATCTTAAAAATTAGGGCAGAAATAAATGCAAAAGAAACAAAATAGACCATAGCAAAAATCAACAAAGCCAAAAGCTGGTTCTTTGAGAAGATAAATAAAATTGACAAACCATTAGCCAGACTCATCAAGAAACAAAGGGAGAAAAATCAAATCAACAAAATTAGAAATGAAAATGGAGAGATCACAACCGACAACACAGTAATACAAAGGGTCATAAGAGACTACTATCAGCAACTATATGAGAATAAAATGGACAACTTGGAAGGAATGGATAAATTCTTAGAAAAGTACAACTTTCCAAAATTGAACTAGGAAGAAATGGAAAATCTTAACAGACCCATCATACAGTCCAACTCTCACATCCATACATGACTACTGGAAAAACCATAGCCTTGACTAGATGGACCTTTTTTGGCAAAGTAATGTCTCTACTTTTAAATATGCTATCTAGGTTGGTCATAAATTTTCTTCCAAGGAGTAAGCACCTTTTAATTTCATGGCTGCAGTCACCATCTGCAGTGATTTTGGAGCCTCAAAAAAATAAAGTCTGACACTGTTTCCCCGTCTGTTTCCCATGAAGTGATGGAACCAGATGCCATGATCTTCGTTTTCTGAATGTTGAGCTTTAAGCCAACTTTTTCACTCTCCACTTTCACTTTCATCAAGAGGCTTTTAGTTCCTCTTCACTTTCTGCCATAAGGGTGGTGTCATCTGCATATCTGAGGTTACTGATATTTCTCCCAGCAATCTTGATTCCAGCTTGTGCTTCTTCCAGCCCAGCATTTCTCATGATGTACTCTGCACAGAAGATAAATAAGCAGGGTGACAATATACAGCCTTGACGTACTCCTTTTCCTATTTGGAACCAGTCTGTTGTTCCATGTCCAATTCTAACTGTTGCTTCCTGACCTGCATACAGATTTCTCAAGAGGCAGGTCAGGTGGTCTGGTATTCTCATCTCTTGCAGAATTTTCCACAGGTTATTGTGATCCACACAGTCAAAGGCTTTGGCATAGTCAATGAAGCAGAAATAGATGTTTTTCTGGAACTCTCTTGCTTTTTCAATGATCCAGTGGATGTTGGCAATTTGATCTCTGGTTCCTCTGCCTTTTCTAANTCCTGACCTGCATACAGATTTCTCAAGAGGCAGGACAGGTGGTCTGGTATTCTCATCTCTTGCAGAATTTTCCACAGGTTATTGTGATCCACACAGTCAAAGGCTTTGGCATAGTCAATGAAGCAGAAATAGATGTTTTTCTGGAACTCTCTTGCTTTTTCAATGATCCAGTGGATGTTGGCAATTTGATCTCTGGTTCCTCTGCCTTTTCTAAAACCAGCTTGAACATCAGGGAGTTCACGGTTCATGTATTGCTGAAGCCTGGCTTGGAGAATTTTGAGCATTACTTTACTAGAGTGTGAGATGAGTGCAATTGTGCAGTAGTTTGAGCATTCTTTGGCATTGCCTATCTTTGGGACTGGAATGAAAACTGACCTTTTCCAGTCCTGTGGCCACTGCTGAGTTTTCCAAATTTGCTGGCATATTGAGTACAGCACTTTCACAGCATCATCTTTCAGGATTTGAAATAGCTCCACAGGAGTGTCATCACCTCCACTATCTTTGTTCATAGTGATGCTTTCTAAGGCCCACTTGACTTCACATTCCAGAATGTCTGGCTCTAGGCGAGTGATCACACCATCGTGATTATCTTGGTCAGGAAGATCTTTTTGTTATAGTTCTTCTATGTATTCTTGCCACCTCTTAATATCTTCTGCTTCTGTTAGGTCCATACCATTTCTGTCCTTTATCGAGCCCATCTTTGCATGAAATGTTCCCTTGGTGCCTGTAATTTTCTTGAAGAGATCTCTAGTCTTTCCCATTCTGTTCTTTTCCTCTATTTCTTTGCATTGATCGCTGACGAAGGCTTTCTTATCTCTTCTCGCTATTCTTTGGAACTTTGCATTCAGATGCTTATATCTTTCCTTTTCTCCTTTGGCAGAGAATACTGAATCACAAAAGTCCCAAAGTATACAAACTAGGCCAGCAGGGTTTAAGACGGTAAGAATAGGACAGGGTGGCTTGAGATGGTCTTGGAGAGGTCATACTTAAATTTGGTTCCTTGATATTTGGAATAGATTAAACACAGGGAGTATATACCAAAGCCTAAAGATCTTGGTTCTACATCCTTCTCACTTTTGGAATGCATATAAGTAATCTTCTAGGCTATCAAAGTTAGGAATGAGGCAAAAAGTTAACTGAGAGTTTATGACCTACACTTTATTCTCAAAGTGTAAATGATAATAAAAACCACATTGAGAATTTGACAGATTTCATCACCCAAAGAGTATCTTATATTGTCCATCATAAGTTGATTACCTTTGAAAGATACAGAAAATACAATGCCATATTGAAGAAGCACAAAATAAAAATTGATTCAGGGAAGTAGAGAACAGAGTCATAAAAACACTGAATTAGGCAATTTGCGCTGAAAGGCAAGTTTCCAAAATGTGCTTATGATCTCAAATAACATAAGGGAGTTAATGGTTAAAAGAAACCAATGACACAAAAATGCTTTCCCATCACCTCAATTCCCACATCAACAGGATTAAACACACTGTGAAAACCCAACCAAACTGCATGTGTAGGAAAACTTTCAGCTTTAAAACATTTTTCAGAGCAGGCATATGAAATGCTTTCAGATTATCAGAAGAAATGAAATTTATACCAATATTATATATAAACTATCTCAAGGATGGAAAATTAAGGGCAGGTATTCCTCTTCTCCTTCATTTCTCTCTGAAACTCATGATAACCATCACCAATCACTCCTGACCTTCTAATATCCCACTTCAGTTACTTCAGTCGGGATGCTCCCAAATTTTATAAGGTGGGGAATATTTTTAGAATTATTTAAATTATGTTTTTCTCTTTTGTATCTCTATTCATGACACCTGTCAAGTCAGCCTAAGACTTCTGTCTACCTAAATGGAGATGGAGAGAGTGTTAATAGTTTGCCATAGTAAGAAAATAAACAGAATAAGATCATCCATTTCTCTCTGATATAAGACAACATGTTCAAAAGCCTATTTTATTACAGAAAAAGAATGTTCTAAATCTCTTTATCACCATTTTGTAATAAGGATACTGACTTGGTGGCCTTGATACAGAAGCTTTATTTTAAGGAGATGCTGGCCAGATCACAAGCAGGAGATGGTAAGGATTCAGTAATGAAACAACCCATGCATGATACTGTGTCTTAAGGTCAAAATCCCAGAAAGGGGAAAATGTGGGATCCCAGAAGTTTATTTAGAGACTATACCCAAGCAAACCCAGAAGCAGCCATTCAAAATAAACTGAGTAATGAGGTAAAGGCTGGGCCTTCTTTAGTTCCCATGTGGCATGGAATACAGAAACCCAGAGGTTGCCACATGACCCAAGGTCGGGGAAGATAAGTGAGTTGAGAGTTTATGAACCTGCCCCAGGAAGTCTCCTGTAGCAAAAGAGAGGGAGATCCCAAAGAAAAAAAACTAAGGATGAACATATCACTGCATTAGGGAGTTGGTTGTGCTGCTAGTAACCAAGGTCAGCTGGGAAAAACCTGGGAAATGCCTGGACACAATACAGAAAGGTGCTAGTTGTGATTAGTCAGGTAGTAACCCAGATTAGCTATATCCAACAGAGACTGGCAAGATTCCAGCAGATGCCATACAACTCAGAGGACCCTTTCCTCCCCTTTATCGCCAAGAGGACACATGTCATTTCCCCCTCCATATGACCAGATAACACTTGAAAAGAAATGGGGAAAAGATAAACTCTGCTGCTGCTGCTAAGTGGCTTCAGTTGTGTCCGACTCTGTGCGACCCCATAGATGGCAGCCCACCAGGCTCCTCCGTCCCTGGGATTCTCCAAGCAAGAATAAACTCTAATATGGAGCATTTATCTAAAAGTTTCTTTCATTGTTATATTACACTGAATTACTATTTTGGAGTCAACTCTTTAGTTGCCCAGCCCATATATTTACTACAGTTTGTTCTCCATATCTGCAGGTTCCACAACCAAGGATTCAACCAACTACAGATTGAAAATATTCAGAGAAAAAAAAAAATTCCAGAAAGTTCCAAAAGCAAGACTTGAATTTGCTGGATTTCAGCAACTATTTACATAGCATTTACATTGTATTAACAACTATTTGCATAGCATTTACATGGCTTTAGGTACTATACATCATCTAGAGATAATTTAAAGTATACAGGAGAATGTGCGTAGGTTATATGCAAATACTACTCCATTTTATATGAGACTTGAGCACCCTTGGATTTTGGTATCCAAAACAGATTCTGGAGAGAATATCTTGAGGATACCAAAAAATGACCACATTCAGCAAGATTAAGAATTTCATGAGGAAAATCCAACCAGCTAATTTTAAAAAATTTTAATAGGCTGTCTTTTCTTTGCATCTCTCAGTATAAGTAAATTTGTGAACTCAATAAATAACAAAATGGAAATACAAGTTGAAAATTTGTGGGCCAAGTCTTTTTCCTGGACAAAGCTAATGTGAAAACTAAAAACTTCACATGTCTCTTGTAACTTTTTTCCTAGGTATATTTAGTTGATTCATCTCCAAAGCCACTTCAGACTGACACAATCTATCTGTAAAATGTTTCTTCAGAGAGATTATATCAGGTCTTGCAGCTTGGGAGACATAAAAAATATTTTTAGGCATACTACTACTGCTGCTAAGTCGCTTCAGTCATGTCCAACTCTGTGAGACCCCATAGATGGAAGTCCACCAGGATCCCCCATCCATGGGATTCTCCAGGCAAGAACACTGGAGTGGGTTGCCATTGCCTTCTCCAATGCATGAAAGTGAAATGTGAAAGTGAAGCTGCTCAGTCGTGTCCGACCCTCAGCAACCCCATCAACTGCAGCCTTCCAGGCTCCTCCATCCATGGGATTTTCCAGTNACCCCAGAGACGGCAGCCCACCAGGGTCCCCCATCCATGGGATTCTCCAGGCAAGAACACTGGAGTGGGTTGCCATTGCCTTCTCCAATGCATGAAAGTGAAATGTGAAAGTGAAGCTGCTCAGTCGTGTCCGACCCTCAGCAACCCCATCAACTGCAGCCTTCCAGGCTCCTCCATCCATGGGATTTTCCAGTCAAGAGTACTGGAGTGAGGTGCCATTTCTAATACCTACTGCTGCCCCTGCTGCTAAATCGCTTCAGTCGTGTCCGACTCTGTGTGACCCCATAGACGACAGCCCACCAGGCTCCCCCATCCCTGGGATTCTCCAGGCAAGAACACTGGAGTGGGCTGCCATTTCCTTCTCCAATGCATGAAAATGAAAAGTAAAAGTGAAGTCGCTCAGTCGTGTCCAACTCTTCGCGACCCCATGGACTGTAGCCCACCAAGCTTTTCCGTCCATGGGATTTTCCAGGCAAGAGTACTGGAGTGGGATGCCATCACCTTCTCCGTCTAATACCTACAGTGTTGCGTAAAAGTTTAATTCTCAAAAACAATCTACTTCCTTCATCTCAGAGTGTTTGTTGAAGGTGGAGTGGGAAGGNACCCCATGGACTGTAGCCCACCAAGCTTTTCCGTCCATGGGATTTTCCAGGCAAGAGTACTGGAGTGGGATGCCATCACCTTCTCCGTCTAATACCTACAGTGTTGCGTAAAAGTTTAATTCTCAAAAACAATCTACTTCCTTCATCTCAGAGTGTTTGTTGAAGGTGGAGTGGGAAGGCAAAGGATACTTCCAGATCTATATCAAAATTTATCATATTGTCTTTTACTCAATCAAATTAAACTTATTTACAAAAGTAACTTACAAATGATACTCTTAAAAGAAACATAAAACATACAAACTGGTTATGATTTATGAAAATGCCTTAAACAATTCTTTCCTTGGGACTCAAATTTATAATGCTCTGGTGCCTCTTTTTCTTTTAGTCCATCTATCACTCCTTCTCTTCTCCCTTCTCTCACTGGCATGCACATTTCCTCAATATTTTTCTAATTGGATTCCATTTTCATCTTGTGGACACCAGAATCCTTCCATGGGTAGATAGGATTCACTTTGACTTCCACTTTTATCTCTGATTTAAAAAGAAGTTCTTCGTGATGAGAAAAGACAACCCCATGTGCTTTTATGTGGAGTAACAAGTTCCTATAATTCTGAAAATAGATGGCATAATTTAACATTATGAAAATGTATGCTCTGTTCAGATATCATGGTTTCTCTGAGCAATGCCATTCTTACAAAGCAATTCACATTAGTATTCCTAGTGGGCTAGTAATAGACCTTATAAAGGGCAAAAAGAAAAACTATCTAAGAACTTCTTCAAAGTAATACATCTTTTGAAGCTACACTGCAAAAGCCTGAATGGATAAGAAAACTAAAAACGAGAAGTGACAAATATAGAAATGCCTTTGAAAGGTTTGCTTAGTATATTTTCTATTTTAGAGACAGTGCTATAAATTCACTTGTAATTTCATTTATTACTGCTCATAACTTGTACTTTTGTCCTTAAGGTTATTTATTATCACATTATCCTAATCGTTATTTTTGTTGTTGTTGTTCAGTTGCTAAGTTGTGTCCAACTCTTTGTGGCCACATGGACTGCTGCACACCAGGCCTCCCTGTCCCTCACTAAATCCTGGAGCTTGCCCAGGTTCATGTCCATTGAGTCGGTGATGCCATCCAACTATTTAATTCTCTGCTGCTGTCTTCGTTTTTTGCCTTCCATCTTTCCCAGCATCAGGGTCTTTTCCAATGATTATTATTATGATATTATTATAGTCATTATTAAGGTTGTTTATTATCAAATTATCTTAATCATAAAAATATCATATTTGTTAGTTTCTTTTGATAAATAAAAAGAAAAAAATCTTTACTGAATGCCTTTCAGGAACAAATTGCTTAAACCAACTAGCATGATCATTCAGTTTCATGAAGTAGAAAGAACAACAGTTCAAGGTCCCGAGTGTTATTCCTTCGGATTCAGTTCAGTTCAGTCGCTCAGTCATGTCTGACTCTTTGCGACCCCATGGACTGCAGCACACCAGGCCTCCCTGTCCATCGCCAACCTCCGGAATTTACTCAAACTCATGTCCGTTGAGTCGATGATGTCATCCAACCATCNTCAGTCGCTCAGTCATGTCTGACTCTTTGCGACCCCATGGACTGCAGCACACCAGGCCTCCCTGTCCATCGCCAACCTCCGGAATTTACTCAAACTCATGTCCGTTGAGTCGATGATGTCATCCAACCATCTCATCCTAGTCATCCCCTTTTCCTCTTGCCTTCAATCTTTCCCAGCATCAGCATCTTTTCTAAAGAGCTAGTTCTTCACATGAGGAGGCCAAAGTATTGCATTTTCAGCTTCAGCATCAGTCCTTCCAATGAAGATTCAGGACTAATTTCCTTTAGGATTGACTGGCTGGATCTCCTGGCAGTCCAAGGGACTCTCAAGAGTCTTCTCCAACACCACAGTTCAAAAGCATCAATTCTTTGGTGCTCAACTTTCCTTATAGTCCAACTCTTACATCCATACATGACCACTGGAAAACCCATAGCTTTGACTAAACAGACCTTTCTTGACTAAGTAATGTCTCTGCTTCTTAATATGCTGTCTAGGTGAGTCATAACTTTTTCTTCCAAGGAGAAAGCATCTTTTAATTTCATGGCTGCAATCACCATCTGCAGTGATTTTTGAGCCCCCCAAAATAATAAAGTCTCTCACTTGTTTCCACTGTTTCCCCATCTATTTCCCATGAAGTGATAGGACTGGATGCCATGATCTTTGTTTTCTGAATGTTGAGCTTTAAGCCAACTTTTTCACTCTCCTCTTTCAATTTCATCAAGAGGTTCTTTAGTTCTTCTTCACTTTCTGCCATAAGGGTGCTGACATCTGCATATCTGAGGTTGTTGATATTTCTCCTGGCAATCTTGATTCCAGCTTGTGCTGCTTCCAGCCCAGCATTTCTCATGATGTACTCTGCATATAAGTTAAATAAGCAGGGTGACAATATACAGCCTTGACGTACTCCTTTTTCTACTTGGAACCAGTCTGTTGTTCCATGTCCAGTTCTAACTGTTGCTTCCTGACCTGCATACAGATTTCTCAAGAGGCAGGTCAGGTGGTATGGTATTCCCATCTGTCTCAGAATTTTCCAGANATGATGTACTCTGCATATAAGTTAAATAAGCAGGGTGACAATATACAGCCTTGACGTACTCCTTTTTCTACTTGGAACCAGTCTGTTGTTCCATGTCCAGTTCTAACTGTTGCTTCCTGACCTGCATACAGATTTCTCAAGAGGCAGGTCAGGTGGTATGGTATTCCCATCTCTCTCAGAATTTTCCAGAGTTTGTTGTGGTCCACACAGTCAAAGGCTTTGTCATAGTCGATAAAGCAGAAATAGATGTTTTTCTGGAACTCTCTTGCTTTTTCAATGATCCAACAAATGTTGGCAATTTGATCTCTGATTTCTCTGCCTTTTCTAAATCCAGCTTGAACATCAGGGAGTTCACGGTTCACATACTGCTGAAGCCTGGCTTGGAGAATTTTGAGCATTACTTTACTAGCGTGTGAGATGAGTGCAACTGTACAGTAGTTTGAGCATTCTTTGGCATTGCCTTTCTTTGGGATTGGAATGAAAACTGACCTTTTCCAGTCCTGTGGCCACTGCTGAGTTTTCCAAATTTGCTGGCATATTGAGTGCAGCACTTTCACAGCATCATCTTTCAGGATTTGAAATAGCTCAACTGGAATTCCATGTCTTCAGATAACCTTGTTTTATTTGCCACTGACCAAGTAGCTGCCAGTGGTATTCTCATGAAATGGGGCAAATTGTACTTACCTCCTAGTCCCCGCCTAAGTCTGTAAACTTGACTATTTCAAACTTTTGAATACTATGAAAAAGTATCTAAATAGGACCAGAGTTGGTTATAATGTGAGTCAGAAGAAATCAAATAGTTTTCACTTGGCTTCTAAACTTGGAGCTATATACTTTTTTAAAGTATATCGATTTATATGGATTAGCTACGTAGGTCTAAATATAATGATACAAAGAAAGAGAGGGAATTTTGAGACAGATGCACAGAGGAAAAGACATACAAAAAAGGATGACGTGTTGTAACCACAGAGGCAGAGACTAGGGTGATGTGGCCACATGCCAAGGAAGACGGATGGAAAAAGCCAAAAATGGGGTCACCAGAAAATGGAAGAAGCAAGGACTTCTTTCTCCCCTAGAGCATTAGGCTTTGGCCTCCACAATTGTAAGAGAACAAATTGTTACTGTTTTAAGCCACCTAGTTCCTGGTAATTTGTGACAGCAGCCCCAGGAAACAAACGAGGATGGATTCCCTGAGAATTACTCATTGTACTGCCCGTGATAGACTTCTCCCTTGCTTGACCTCAGAATGAGGTTCTATTCAATGAGCTGAAGGCAAGTACAAGGAGCTGCAATGGCAGAGTTTTCTGGTTCCCACTCACATTCTCTTGCCAGGCTTATCTATTTCTGCTCTCTCCTGGTTCAGTTTCTGGTTTTGTCCAAAACAGCAGCCATTACAGTGGCTTATTATTCAGTAATGTTAAAAGATGCTAAAGAGGTCTCCTAGCTTTCTAGAGAAAAAATTTCAGAAAACTAGCAGTTAAAATTTACATGTAATAATTCACACTTCAAAAAATTTGAATTAAAACAAAGCATTTCCCAAGTTTCTTAAAATCTCCAAGTGCTACTGCTATTAACCCTCACCTGCTTCTTCTGCTAAGTCGCTTCAATCGTGTCTGACTCTGTGAGACCCCAGAGACAGCAGCCCACCAGGCTCCCCAGTCCCTGGGATTCTCCAGGCAAGAACAATGGAGTGGGTTGCCATTTCCTTCTCCAATGCTTGAAAGTGAAAAGTGAAAGTGAAGTTGCTCAGTTGTGTCTGACTCTTAGCGACCCCATGGACTGCAGCCCACCAGGCTCCTCCGTCCATGGGATTTTCGAGGCAAGAGTACTGGAGTGGGGTGCCATTGCCTTCTCCAATTACCTACTGACCTCTTAATTCTCAGGCTAGCTTTTGTCTTTCATTCCCCATGCCTAAGCCTTAGAAGGGTGGTGGTGGTGGTATAGTTGCTAAGTTGTGTCCAACTCTTGTGACCCCATGGACTGTAGCCCTCCAGGTTCCTCTGTCCATGGGATTCTCCAGGCAAGAATGCTGGAGTGGGTTGCCATTCCCTTCTCCAAGGGATCTTCCCAACCCAGGAATTGAACCCGGGTCTCCTGCATTGCAGGTGGATTCTTTACCGACTGAGCTACAAGGGAAGCACCCAAGCCTTAGAATAAACGACTACAGTACTTTAAGTTTAAAAATCAGGATTTATAAAATAATTTGAGCTTCTCATTAACTGGGCCCTTTTACCTACTTGAATACTGATATTTATTATATTATTATTTTCCCTTACTAGTGGCCTAAACTTCATTAACATGCAGACAAATACAAAACAAGAAATTCAGTCAGGTTTTCCCAAGACAGTTCATATAAAATCAGTTCCCTTCAGTCGCTCAGTTGTGTCCAACTCTTTGTGGCCCCATGATTTGCAGCACGCCAGGCTTCCCTGTCCATCACCAACTCCTGGAGTTCACTCAAATTCACATCCATCAAGTTGGTGATGCCATCCAGCCATCTCATCCTCGGTCGTCCCCTTCTCCTCCTGCCCCCAATCCCTCCCAGCATCAGAATCTTTTCCAATGAGTCAACTCTTCGCATCAGGCGGCCAAAGTTTTGGAGTTTCAGCTTCAGCATCAATCCTTCCAAAGAACACCCAGGACTGTTCTCCTTTAGAATGGACTGGTTGGATCTCCTTGCAGTCCAAGGGACTCTCAAGAGTCTTCTCTAATATCACAGTTCAAAAGCATCAATTCTTCAGCACTCAGCTTTCTTCACAGTCCAACTCTCACATCCATACATGACTACTGGAAAAACCATAGCCTTGACTAGATGGACCTTTGTTGGCAAAGCAATGTCTCTGCTTTTGAATATGCCATCTAGGTTGGTAGTTCTACCTAAATAGGCATAAACTTGGCTAGCTGAAAGAACCACACAGATAGAAGTATACAGATAGTAAAATACACAGAAAAACCTTTTCCTAAGGGCTCAAGAATCATACTGATTGCTCATTTCTTAGAAGCTGTTAGCCTCAAGTTGTTACATCAATAAAGCCATAATTCATCTCTGGATAAGTATTCCCACTCATGCCATCACCAAGTAGGTTTTCTAAGAGTGTTCAATATACTACACATTTTGAAAGTTACTTTCTTACTCCAAAAAAAAAAAAAAAAAGTCTTTGAAACACATCAGATATGAAATGCTTTTCAATTAGTTTGTTTATATTTGGTTTAGGCTGGGTAGAACAGAGCAATTCTCAGCAATATAATCTCATTAATCTCCAAGTTATCTGAGAGAGAAAAGCTACATAGCAGGCTATTTATTTTCTGTTCAGTGAATTCTTTTGTCATTCTCTTGCAGTTTAATGAACAGTTTCTCCAAATCCTCAGAGCAGCTGAAGTGTTTATTTCAGCAAATAATGTGTTTGCAGAAGCATAAATCATTACCGAAGTCTTTCCTAGGAAACTTCCCTTGTGACATATTGTAGCCTCTATTCCACTGTGCAAAAGAAGGTCATAATAAAGCACGTTTATACTTTGCCCAACGCTGCAGCCTTCTTCACTGATAAAAAGTACTAAAATCTAGCAAAGCACTTCAATTTTTAAATTACCAAATTTTTTAAAGTATTAGTTTTATTTCCAGGTAATTTTGAATTAGTTTGTTACTTTTTATTGGAGAATATACATATTTTAAAAGTATTCCTGGTAGCTCAGCTGGTAAAGAATTCGCTTGCAATGCAGGAGACCCCAGTTCGACTCCTGGGTCGGGAAGTTCCCTTGTAGAAGGGATAGGCTACCCACTCCAGTATTCTTGGGCTTCCCTGGTATCTCAGCTGGTAAAGAATCCTGAAAATCAGGAGACCTGGGTTCAATCACTGGGTTGGGAGATCCCCTGGAGATGGGAAAGACAATCCACTCCAGTATTGTAGCCTGGACAATCCCGAGGACAGAGGAGCCTGGCGGGCTACAATCCATGGGGTCACAAAGAGTCGCACACAACTGAGCAACTAAGCATAGCACAGCATAGTGTTCTATGAATCTTCATAA
Source organism: Oreotragus oreotragus (assembly GCA_006410675.1). NCBI lineage: Eukaryota > Metazoa > Chordata > Mammalia > Artiodactyla > Bovidae > Oreotragus > Oreotragus oreotragus. The sequence continues at coordinate 45,396 of SJYX01002266.1, forward strand.
ATTACCTGCATTTGTGCAATGCCCAGATCAAAAGGAGACCATGATCAGCACCTAGAAGATGCTCTCATGCCCTGCTTCCAATCATTGTCTCTAAGTTTACCACTATGTTGACGTCTATCACAACAGATTATTTTGTTGTATCAGACTGGGAGCTGTCTGTGACTCACATCATGAACTCCTTATTGCCAAATTCAGACTTAAATTAAAGAAAGTGGGAAAAACCATTAGAACATTCAGGTATGACCTAAATCAAATCCCTTATGACTATACAGTGGAAGTGAGAAATAGATTTAAGGGACTAGATCTGATAGACAGAGTGCCTGATGAATTATGGATGGAGGTTCATGACCTTGTACAGGAGACAGGGATCAAGACCATCCCCAAGAAAAAGAAAAGTGAAAAAGCAAAACAGCTGTATGAGGAGGACTTACAAATAGCTGTGAAAAGAAGAGAAGCAAAAAGCCAAGGAGAAAAGGAAAGATATAAGCATCTGAATGCAGAGTTCCAAAGAATAGCAAGAAGAGATAAGAAAGCCTTCTTCAGCGATCAAGGCAAAGAAATAGAGGAAAACAACAGAATGGGAAAGACTAGAGATCTCTTCAAGAAAATCAGAGATACCAAGGGAACATTTCATGCAAAGATGGGCTCGAAAAAGGACAGAAATGGTATGGACCTAACAGAAGCAGAAGATTTTAAGAAGAGGTGGCAAGAATACACAGAATTATACGAAAAAGATCTTCACAACCCAGATAATCACAATGGTGTGATCACTCACACTCACCTAGAGCCAAACATTTGGAATGTGAAGTCAAGTGGGACTTAGAAAGCATCACTAAGAACAAAGCTAGTGGAGGTGATGGAATTCCAGTTGAGCTATTTCAAATCCTGAAAGATGATGCTGTGAAAGTGCTGCACTCAATATGCCAGCAAAAATTTGGAAAACTCAGCAGTGGCCACAGGACTGGAAAAGGTCAGTTTTCATTCCAATTCCAAAGAAAGGCAGTGCCAAAGAATGCTCAAACTACTGCACAATTGCACTCATCTCACACGCAAGTAAAGTAATGCTCAAAATTCTCCAAG
>SJYX01002266.1:54207-78765 GCA_006410675.1 Oreotragus oreotragus
ACAGATGTGTAGAGCGGACTTATGGACTCTGAGGGAGAAGGAGAGGGAGAGGGAGAGGGAGGGATGATTTGGGAGAATAGCATTGAAATATGTATACTATCATGTAAGAAATGAATTGCCAGTCTATGTTCAATGCAGGATGCAGGATGCTTGGGGCTGGTGTATGGGGATGATCTGGAGGGAAGATGTGGGGTGGGAGGTGGGAGGGGGGTTCATGTTTGGGAGTTCGTGTAAAAAAATAAATAAATACAAAAAAAAATTTAAATAGACAAGTCCTGTGGCTCATAAGAGAAGGTTTCTACTGTTAATTCAATAACTGAATGTCCCCAGTTTCTGGTTGTTATTCGTCAGTTGCTCCGTCATGTCTGACTCCTAGCGACCCCATGGACTGCAGCATGCCCAGCTTCTGTCCTTCACCATGTCCTAGAGGTCACTTAAAATCATGTCCACTGAGTAGGTGATGCCATCCAATCATGTCATCCTCTATTGTCCACTTTTCCTCCTGCCTTCAATTTTTCCCAGCATCAGGGTCTTTTCCAATGATTTGGCTCTTCACATCAGGTGGTCAAAGTACTGGACCTTCAGCTTCGGCATCAGTCCCTTCAGAGACTATTCAAGGTTGATTTCCTTTAGGACTGACTGGTTTGATCTCTTGCTTTCCCCAGTTTACCTCTGTTTAAGTCAAGAAGCTATAATATTCATTTAATCACCCAAACCCAAATCACCTGTCTCATATAAGCACCCTTTTCATAAGTGGCAAATGACATACAGAGACTCAGTCTTAACAACAGAACATCTACAAAAAACATAATCATCTCTCAATTTGTGCTTTCTGAATATTTGATATATCAGGCACAGGTGCAGCTACTAAGGACTGAAAAAGGTAGAGAGAAATAGGAAGAGTCCAGAGGACACGCCACAGTTTGGGTGTTTGCAGTAAGAAAGGCTGTCCTTCACTCAACCTGCATATAACACAGTCTGGGGAGGTATTTATCTTGGAAGCCAGGGAAAGAAATGATGAGCCAATGTGAAGATACTGCAGTAGTGACTTAGACAATCTAGTCAATAGAGAAAGAGTTTAGAAGAATGTAGGATAAAGATGTCCAGAAGTCAGATAAAGGGCAAAAGCAGTTGATCAGAAAGAGGAGCTTTAAAAATTCTTACCATCCGGTTACATGGAAAGTAAAAATTATGCTTCTGAGGCTGCATTGAAGTCTTACATTTAAAATCTTTTTAATTCTCAACTCAATAATTGACCTAATGTTTTTCTCTGAAAATGTTCCAAGACTTATAGATACCACTCTCTTCCATTTTCCTTTCCCTCAGAATCACTCCAAATAATAAATGAAGAAAACCAAAGTATTTCATTGACAAATTACTATTGTTAGCAATTTAGAACAGTATTTCTTGGCCTCTAACAGATATTAATAGAAGCAGAATGGTCATCTTTACTACCTGTAATCAATCTGCCTTTACATTTTTATGGGAGGATACTTCTATGAGACACATAAAATTGAATATGGGTAACTGTCATGTCTCATAGAAACCAGAGTTCACAGCTACTATAAGGAGAATACAAACAGTAAGAATAATCAAAGTTGTGAGTATTTCTCCTACAATAGTTCATGGAATTTCTCAGGACTTTCCATTGGTTATTTTAAGGTCAATTCTGTTCTCATGTTTATAAGACAATACATTACTCATGATAATATGTAAACATATTTTAAAAGCCTATAGCAAATACCATACACAAAAATAAACTCAAAATGGATTAAAGACTCAAATGTAAGGCCAGAAACTATAAAACTCTTAGAGGAAAACAAAGGCAGTACACTATTTGACATACATCACAGCAAGATTCTCTTTGACCCATCTCCTTGTGTGTGTTCTCAGACACTCAGTCAAGTCCAACTCTCTGTGACCCCATGGACTGTAGCTCACCAAGTTCCTCTGTCCATGAGATTCTCCAGCCAAGAATACTGGAGTGGGTTGCCATGCCCTCCTCCAGGGGATCTTCCCCACCCATGAACCGAACTCATGTCTCCTGCACTGGCAGAGAGGTTCTTTACCATTAGTGTGCCGCCCCTACCCCAAGTAATGGAAATAAAAACAAAAATAAACAAATGGGACCATATTAACCTTAAAAGCTTTTGCACAGCAAAGAAAACAATAGACAAGATTAAAAGACAACCCTCAGAATGGGAGAAAATATTTTCAAACAAAACTGACAAAAGATTAATCTCCAGAATACAAAAGTACCTCATATAGCTCAATATCAGAAAAACAAAAAGGCCACTCAAAAAAATGGAAAGAAGAACTAAACAGACATTTCTCCAAAGAAAATATACAAATGGCCAATAAATGCATGAAAAGAAGTTCAACATCACTCATTATTAGCAAAATGCAAATCAAAACTACAATGAGGTATGACCTCAAACTGGTCAAAATAGCCATCATCAGAAAATCTACAAACAAATGCTGAGGAGGCTAAGGAGAAAAGAGGACCCTCTTACACTGCTGGCGGGAATGTAAAGTGATACAGCCATTATGGAAAACAGTGTGGAGAGTCCTTTAAAAACTAGGAATAAATCTACTATATGTCCCAGAAGCCCCACTGCTGGACATACACCCTGAGAAAACCAGAATTCTAAAAGACATAGGTACCACAGTGTTCACTGCAGCACTATTTACAACAATCAGAACACAGAAGCAACCTAGATGTCGACAGATGAATGGATAAAAGATGTGTGGTACATATGTACAATGGAATATTACTCAGCCATAAAAAAATCACAAATGAGTCAGTTCTAGTGAGGTAAATGAACTTATAGCCTGTTATAGAGTGAAGTCAGAAAAACAAATATAGTAAATTCATAATACATATAGAATCTAGAAAAATGGTATTAATTAACCTATTTGCAAGGAAGGAATGGAGAGGCAGGTGTAGAGAATGGACTTGTGGACACAGTTGGGGAGGGACTGAATGGGAAACATCAACATGTACACACTATCATGTGTAAAATGGATAGTTGGTGAGAAGTTGCTATACAACACAGGAAGCCCAGTCTGGTACTTTGTGATGACCTAGAAGGGTGGGATGGGGAAAGGGAGGGAGGCTCAAGAGGGAGAGGATATATGTATAATTATGGCTGATTTCCATTGTTGTATGGCAGAAACCAATACCTTGTAAAAAAAAAAATTTTTTTTTAAATGTTTAAGCCTATAGCAGTATGCTGGAGAAGACTCTTGAGAGTTCCTTGGACAGCAAGGAGATCAAGCCAGTCAATCCTAAAGGAAATCAGCCCTGAATAATCATTGGGAGGACTGATGCTGAAGCTCCAATACTTTGGTCACCTGATGCAAAGAGCTAACTCACTAGGAAAGACCACAGTGCTGGGAAAGACTGAAGGCAGAAGGAGAAGGGGACAACAGAGGATGAGATGGTTGGATGGCATCACCGACTCAGTGGACATGAGTTTGAGCAAATTCTGGGAGATGACAAAAGACAGGGAAGCTGGTTTGTTGCAGTCCATGTGATCGCAAAGAGCTGGACACAACTAAGCAAATGAACAACAAATGGCAGTATTTGCAGGTGTCTTTCATGGAAATTTTCTGTTCAACTAAATTTAAAAACACTATATTAACAGATTTTTTTTTTTTTGCTATAGGATTTCTCAGGGCGGTTAACGTGCCCAAGAATTTAATGAATTTAAGGTAACAGATTCTACAGAGTTTCATATCTATTTGGGCAGGAAACCATGACCGTGAACATCCATCCAGTGATATCATTTTGGTAACTACTATTTACTTATTCATGAAAGAGATAAATCCAAAACAGGTAAAAGTACACTGGCAAACCTACACAGTCTTCATTCCTTATATGTTGTAAGAGATGGTGAAACAGAGTACCTCTACTCATAATTGGGCTTTCTTGGTGGCTCCCACAGTAAAGAATCTGTCTGCAGTGCCAGAGACCAGGGTCAGAAAAATCCCCTGGAGAAGGGAATGGCTACCCACTCTAGTCTTCCTGCCTGGAGAATTCCATGGACAGAAGAACCTCATGGGCTACAGCCTATGGGGTCAAAAAGAGTCAGACACAACTGAGTGATTAAAAGTGTGTGTGTGTGTGTGTGTGTATGTGTGTTAATCATCACACAAAATGAAAGGTCTTTCTGGTCCAAACATGTGGAAATGCAATTATACTCTGCAAGTTGATGAAAACTAATTGATGGCAGATTCTTTCAACAAAAACAACTTGACTTTTTGCCCAACAGTTTCTGTAGATCAATATGAAAAGGATTTATGGGCCCTCTAATCCACATATTTGTATAAAGGAAAAGCTAAGAGGAGTACAGTAGAATTTTAGATTTTAAGATTGTGGTTGGGGTCATAGTTTTATTTGGAGTGAAAGCTTATTTGGAAAAATGCAATATAATACAGTTTACTGAGCATTGTAAAATGATTCAAAGTCATAAAATGAGAGGCATTAAATAAGCCATTTGTCACCTTGGAAATGTGAAAAAGAAATAGTTAACATTCAAAGTATACCCTAAGTTACTTACAAGATTTGTCTTCACATTTAGAAGACATTTACCACCACAAAATACAGGCTCCAGCAAGCACAATGTATCTTTATATATTAGCCTTCCACCTAAATCACTTACTAGCTAGTGTGTGACCTTGGAGAAAGTACTTAATGTCCTGTGTATCTCAGAGTCCTCATCAGTAAAATAGTAGAACTATGGAGACCCATATGGAAGCTATGGCAATAAACTAGACAAAAAGCGAGACAGAGGTCTAGATTAGGGTGGAAACAGTGGAGATAGAGGGAAGTGAGCACATTCAAGTTGAAGGTAGAGCTGACAGGACCTTCTCCTGGGTTTGATGTTGGGGAAATAGGAAAGGAGAAAATCAAAAATGACTATCAGATTACCAGCTTGAGCAATAGGCTGAATATTTCTCAACAGGTAAGACTAGGCAGAAACAGATTTTGGAAAGGAAAATTAGGGGCTTAGTCTTGGCTATCGGGGAAGGCAATGGCACCCCACCCCAGTACTCTTGCCTGGAAAATCCAATGGACGGAGTAGCAAAAAAAAAAAAAAAAGTCATTTATTTGGCTTTGCTGGGTCTTATTTTTGGCATATGAACTCTTTGTAGTACCATGTGAGATCTTGTTCCCTCACCAGGGATTGAACCCTGGCCCTCTGCTTTGGAATCAAGGAGTCTTAGCCACTAGACTACCAGGGAAGTCCTCCAAGGAGATCACTTTGTACTCAGCCAAAGAAAGCGCTTTGTAATGATCAGAACTAACGAATGACAGAAGAGGTCACGTTAGAATATAATGAGCTTCTATCCATTTTCCATTAAGAAAAGGCTGGTAAACATTTGGAAAACCCCTGAAGTAGAGGAGCCCTGTGCTTGGCCCTTGCAGCTCAGAGCTTGGGAGAGGACAGACTGTGAGGAGGAGCATTTTGGCTGCAGGGTTCGGCTAACACTCCCCTTTGATTCTCTTCCTCCCTGGGGATTCCTGTGGGGAGATGCTCTGTGGTGGCTGCCGTCTTAGAAACCGCCTCCAAGGTCTCTAGGCTCTCATGGCTGAGCAACAGTCCAGGGACATGGTTTAGAAAGGTGCGGCCTGGCTCTGAGGAAAGGCTTGGTGTCGTGGTGGCTTTGTTACAGAGCCAAAGTCCCAGGCGCCTCAAGGTAGGCAGAGGGTACAGTGGGAGGTGGACTAGAGAGAAAGTTTTGCCCCAGAAGCAGTTCCCCAGATGACTTCTAATGTCACTGTGAGTTGAATGGTGTTTCCCCAACAGATATATCCAACTGAATCTGTGAGTGTGACCTCACTCGGAAAGAAGGTCTTTGCAGATGAAATTATGTGAAGGCTCTTGAGATGAGATCATTCTAAACTAGAAGGTGAAAGTGTTAGTCACTCAGTTGTGTCCAACTCTTTGAGACCCCATGGACTATAGCCTGCCAGGAATACTCATGGGATTCTCCAGGCAAGAATACAGGAGTGGGTAGCCATTCCCTTCTTCAGAGGATCTTCCCCACCCAGGGATCGAACCCAGGTCCCCTGCATTGCAGGCAGATTCTTTACCATCTGAGCCACCAGAGGCATTACCATCCTAAACTAGAGTGGACCCGAAAGTCAATGACCAGTGTCCTTAGACGAGCAGGCTTGAGGACACAGAGGAAGTAATGTGAAGATGGAAGTCATGCTGCCTCGAGTCAGGGATGCCAAGGATTGCTGGCAGCTGTGAGAAACTTACAGAGAGGCGTGCGGCAGCTTGTCCCTCAGAGTCTTCAGGAGGAAACAAGCCTACTGACCCCTAGATTTCAAACATCTGGCCTCCAGAACTGGGGAGAATAAATTTCTGCAGTTTTGAGCCACGCAGCTTGTGGTTATTTGTTTCGGCAGCCCTAGAACACTATGCAGCTGCTATTCGGCTATCTCGAATTCTCTCACGCTCTTTGCAGTGGGGCAGTGAGGGGAACCCTGGACCCAACCACCCAAGTGTCCATCATATCCTATTACCAACTGGCTCCCTTGCTCCTGGGGCTGTTCTGTGAGGTGCCTCAGCTCAAACTGTCCCTTCTCTATCTCCAAATGCTCCCTGGGATCTGATTCCTTCTGCACCAGGTACAATTGTATTGTATTCTTAGTGGCTGGGGTTTTATTAACTTAACAATGTCTGAGCCAGGGCATGAAGGAACACAGAGCCATCGCCACAAGGCATAAGCCCCGTGCAAAAATCACCAGCAGAAATAACATTTTCGAAAATCACCTAAAAAATAAAGGTAGCACCAAGCATGCAATAAACAGCTTTCAGCCACAGTCTGCCAGCCATAAATTTAATCTGTTTTGACCTGGACACAGCTGTTTTCCTCTCCTTTCTTCAGCATCTTATTCTGAGCTGGCAGCGGCCAAGTGCCCATTGTCATCGGCAGTGAGTTTTCATGCTGAAAGACACTTTAATGAGAGAGTTGGCACCACATTCCGCACCTCGGTGGGTATTGTTCCCTCAGCAAAGTTTTCAGTTAACGAGTTTGGGGTTTTGATCTCAAAAGCACTAGGGAGATAAGCTAGGAGGCCTGGCAGTGACATTCCTTCGGAGACAGGCAGGAGCCAGCACTGTTTTCCAGGAGCTGCTGATCAGCCTGGGAGGGGTCTGCAGGACACAGAAGGGGTGAGCATGCTGGGCTATTTCATCCCACTCATCACAGCACCCACCCGCTGTCTCTTATACACATCTAGATGTGTATAAGAGACAGATCCAATGGACGGAGTAGCCTGGTGGGCTGCAGTCCATGGGGTCGCTAACAGTCGGACAGACTGAGCGACTTCACTTTCACTTTTCTCTTTCATGCATTGGAGAAGGAAATGGCAACCCACTCCAGTATTCTTGCCTGGAGAATCCCAGGGATGGGGGAGCCTGGTGGGATGCCACCTATGGGGTCACACAGAGTCGGACACGACTGAAGTGACTTAGCAGCAGCAGCAGCAGTCTTGGCTATCTGAGTTTGAGATGACATGAAGACGTCAAATAAGCAAATATATACTTTGAATCCTAGCTCAAACAAATGGTCTGGCCTTGTAATAAGAGTCATCAGAATGTGTTGGTAATTACCACCATGCCAGAGGACTTAATGAGATCACCTAACTGTTATGAGAAAATAATATTGTCTCTAGTTTACCTAGATCATTTTTATATAAATCAACTGAGTTTTAAAACAAAAACTTACATATTTTGTGTCACAGACTCCTTTGGTAGAATGACATCTATGGACACACTTTTCATAATAACTTTTCTTAATGTATAAAATACAATGCACAGGATAACAAGGAAACCAATTACTCTGAAATACACTTATCCAACTATAAAAATTAAATTTAAAATAGTTATTTATTTACAATATACTAACTATGGAGGTAAGTCTAGAAACAACCATGAACTCAAAGTGGTGACAAGCATAAATGATATTTTGTAGTATCTGTAACAACTGGAATATGGTAGGGAAAAAAATGTTATTTCTGCTAATGACAAAGACACAGATACTCTCATCCTATTGTGTTTGTATCTATACTCAAAATGAAAATAATACAAATGGTTAGTAGGGAGTACTTGCTCCCCTCAAGGAGGTCACTGTGTTGGTAGTATTAGGAGTAGGGAAGGGTGGAGAGAACACACAAGTCACTAAATCACTGCATTATGGTGTGAAAACATGTATGAAAAATGACTGTTCACTGAGGGATAGGAGCACAGGGGAAGGCCTTAGAAGTATTCTCACATATGTATCATTCGCCATGTAGGTGACGAAGTGTGCATTTGGCTTTTCATATGAAAAAACATGAAAATGCATAAGGAATCTGAGAGAGCAATCAACTGCAGCAGCAGCATAGTTCCTCTGTATTGTCCTAACCCTCTGTATTATTTCTTTTCTCAAAAAGGCAGGAAAAAATCCAGGTATCTCACACCTGTTATTTCTTTCAGTCTCTCAAACAGCATCCTGATCTATTCAACAGAATCAGGGTATAAAGAATCCTTTGAACTTGCTAATCATTCTATGTGGAACCTAATTCTCCTAGAGCATTACATGGTTTGGTTCCACATTTCATTCAGGTATCTGCCAACATGACCTTGTATGAAGAGTTCTCTCAACAGTGAATACAAAATAGCCCCTCTTCTACATCATTCTCTGCCTACATTTTAAAAATAGCACTTACAACTGCTTGAAATTATATTCTGGGGAGAAAAGACTAGTTTATTGTCAGACTTCTCCATCCCAAGGTCAGCTCCATAAGGGCTGTAACACAGTCTTGTTCAGAGCTGTCTCTCCAGAGGCCCTAGATAAGCAATTGGCTCATGGTGGTAGTCAATCCCTAAACATGTGCTGAGTAACTCAGTTAATCCACATATTGTTTAAGGATGTACTATCACTGGGTTGTAGCCATGACTGCCACTCTGTTTCAAATGTCCTGGTGTCCCTCATGATCCACCTTGTATACGTGACACAATGCATCCCTTGCCCTTACATATGCTACACAAACATCTGTGTGGCTACCTCTTCCTTTATCATCCCCACCTTTCGTTAATGTTCCCTGTTCTCATCCATTGACATGCTGACAGAGTAGAAACTTTTAGGTGTTACATTCCAACGTAATATCCTGCCTATCGCTAAAGATAGTGACACTGTCACACTCTACATCCCTGTGCCAGGCTAGAAGGGACTTTGTCTCCCAGCGCTACTGACAATGTGGTGGAGTCCTTTGGCGACACCAGGCTAAAGCCTCAGAACACCGCCTGGTCCTGCCTCTTCCTGCTTCTTCTCTTCCTCAGCTGACTCCCCTCCCTGCCTTTCCTCTAATTATACCTCCTCTCTCAGAGTACTAGCACATTAATTAATTCCTCAGTGTTTTCCATGTTTAAATTTCTCAACATAGCGGTATAGGCAAGAAAATGAGAATCTGCCAAGGCAGCCAGTTGAGATGGAATATGAATTAAAGAAAGTATTGGGGAGGTGAGGTGTGCATGGATGAAAGAATATTGGTTAACAGGCTGATAACAGTAACAGATTAAATAAACAACATAGATAAAGAACGTCTTCTAATGAATAGATAAATCTAGTTTGGGATATTTACAATGTTAAGTGCCGCTAGTACAAATAACTATAATAGATATGTTGAAAAAGCAGTTAAGAATGTGAATTAAGGAGCTGGGAGCCGTGAACATTTGGGAGGCCGCAAATGAAGCCATGAATATGGATCATGGCTCCCAGGAAAATTAAAGAACAGATAGCAGGGTGTCAAGTATAGGATGCTAAAAAAAAAAAAAAAAGTTCAGCAGAATGATTTTATTAAAATTCAAAGTTTTGTGTAATACAAAAGCAGAAATTTCTGAAGAAAACAAAATTTGATTTCAAGTAGTTACCATTATTTTTTGGCCCTCAAGTGTGATTCCGTATAATAGGATAGCTATTGAAGTGTTACATTACCCTTTAAAAATGAAACTAACCTCCAAGCTTCAGTCACGCCACAGTTAACAAGTAGTTTTAGAGGCAGCAGCAGAAACTGCCCCCTTCTCATCAACCAACTCCCTTCACCAAATCTGAACAGGGAGTCAACTGCATTACAACACCCATCGCTCAACACTGATTTTCAAATCTTGCTTCTGACAGGTTACAGTGCCTTGCAAGGCAATTCTCAAAATTCATGAAAGAATAGGTCACTTGCCTGCCTGCTGCCAGCTCCTTCCCAGGCCGTCCTCGCTGTTCCTCCTCCTCCGATGCCTCAGTCCCCAGCCATGCTCCATGCCCTCACTGGACTCACTGGGCTGCAGGGCTTTCGCCTGGTGCTGGCCTGTGGCTGCAGCGCCCTGGGCGGGAAGTGAGGAAGAGAAAGCCCAGGAGTGGCGGCGGAGTTAGTCCAACTCCCGAGCGCTTCTCCAATCCTCCCCCACCCCAGCTTGCTCCCTAACAATTCAGGGTCCCCCAGAGGGCCTGTTCTTGACCTGTGCCCCTTCAAAGTTGAGAAGTCAGAGGTCTAGGGCAAAAAGAAACTTATTTTACATAGTACTTCGAGAGACCAACCTCGTTCTTCCTGCAGCATCCATACAAACAATGCGTAATTTTCCATAGTAATGCAGACAGTGAGCAATACCAATATAGAGGGTAGAGGACTGGTCTAAGATTAGTCTTTCGACCACAAGATTAAAATTGAGCTCTCCTGACCTCTGCCAGGGACTTATTTGGATCACTAAGCCTTCCTCTGAGAAGCTCAAGACTCTGCTACCTCTTACGGAAGTCTGGAAGGCTCTGTCCTGCGGTTGGCGGATTGGGCCTGCCCCTGAGAGGGGTTAACAGTGTCTGAGTTGGCCTGGGACTACTTAAGCCTCAAGCTGTTTCTAGCCATCTTCTAAGGCAGCAATTATTAAACTCTGGTGTGTGTGTAGGAATCACCTGAAAGCTGATAAAGAGACTGAGGTTTACTGAAGGACCCAAGACTTTATTTTTACCAAGTGCCCCAAGTGATTCGAATACAATGGAAGTTTGAGAAAAGAAAAGATGCCTAGATCGTGTCTTATCACACCCAAAAGGGAGATGATTACTGAAAGAGATTCCAAATTTTCTTGTTTTGCCTTTGTCCTTCAGATCAGTGTATTGTGCATTGCATTCTTTTGAAAAATACATATGCAAACAAGTATTTAAAAAAATCAGGAGACAGCTGAAGCTGATCATTCCAAGATTCTCTGGGGCTCTCATGCATTTGCAAAAGTTTCTTTCTGCATGGAACCCTTTCTCTCACCACTCCTTCCTCCCTGATCCCCTCCACACCTGGGCTGAACATTTCTGTTTTATCACCCACAGGCCTACCTCTGATCTTTGCTCATTTATCCCACATTACTGTTTAACTGTCCCTGACCTAGGAGTCTCATGTTTTCTGCCATTATCTATGAACTGTGGCAGGAAAACTTGTTAACTGGCAAGCAGAGTAAAATCTCAGACCCTTCACGGATCTTGACAGAAAAAAAGGACCATCAGGAGGTACCTGACCTGCCTCTTGAGAAACATATATGCAGGTCAGGAAGCAACAGTTAGAACTGGACATGGAACAACAGATTGGTTCCAAATAGGAAAAGGAGTACGTCAAGGCTGTATATTGTCACCCTGCTTATTTAACTTATATGCAGAGTACATCATGAGAAGCACTGCGCTGGAAGAAGCACAAGCTGGAATCAAGATTACTGGGAGAAATATCAATAACCTCAGATATGCAGATGACACCACCTTTATGGCAGAAAGTGAAGAGGAACTAAAAAGCCTCTTGATGAAAGTGAAAGAGGAGAGTGAAAAAGTTGGCTAAAAGCTCAACATTCAGAAAACAAAGATCATGGCATCCAGCCCCATCACTTCATGGGAAATAGATGGGGAAACAGTGGAAACAGTGTCAGATTTTATTTTGGGAGGCCCCAAAATCACTGCAGATGGTGATTGCAGCCATGAAATTAAAAGACGCTTACTCCTTGGAAGGAAAGTTATGACCAACCTAGATAGCATAATCAAAAGCAGAGACATTACTTTGCCAACAAAGGTCCATCTAGTCAAGGCTATGGTTTTTCCAGTGGTCATGTATGGATGTGAGAGTTGGACTGTGAAGAAAGCTGAGCACCAAAGAATTGATGCTTTTGAACTATGGTGTTGGAGAAGACTCTTGAGAGTCCCTTGGAGATCCAACTAGTCCATCCTAAAGGAGATTGGTCCTAGGTGTTCATTGGCAGGACTGATGCTGAAGCTGAAACTCCAATATTTGGCCACCTCATGTGAAGAGTTAACTCATTGGAAGAGACCCTCATGCTGGGAGGAATTAGGAGCAGGAGGAAAAGGGGACAACAGAGAGTGTGATGGCTGGATGGCAACACCGACTCAATGGATATGAGTTTGGGTAAACTCCGGGAGTTGGTAATGGACAGGGAGGCCTGGTGTGCTGCGATTCATGAGGTCGCAGAGTCAGAAATGACTGAGTGATTGAACTGAACTGAACTGAAATCCAAATATTCTCACAAACTCTCCCAACTGCTCTATGACACCCAATATTTCACTCCATTCTCTAGATTGACTCCTATGCTTTGGTTAACTGCAAATATCCTCAGAGAGGGGGGAAAAAAAAAAAAGTTATCACATAGGGAAAGAAAAAGAACACAGGAGCACAATTCTAAGGATATTGTGGAAAGTATACCTTGGAGCCACAAATGGAAGAAATGGCAACACATAAGAGAGTCTGGTATTACCCAAGGCAGATGTATCACCAAATTATTATTTTGACACCACACTTCTGTTCTGGTTAAACCATTTTTATATTTTCAGTATTCATGCTGGATTTTCTCTAAATTTGACAGCCTCCTCACTGCAGAAAATATCTTAAACCACATTTTTTTCAACTTTTGACAAAATAACCTATTTTAACTGATTTGTTACCCAAATCAGTTTATAGTTTCATGAAGATTTTGACTTCTAACATTTTAATCTTAATTGAATTTAAGAGGTGAACTCTTAAAGCAAGAAGTGGGGTTAATCAAAGGAACTAATAGCACCTCACAAGAATTTATTTTTAAAATTTTTACTAAAAAATTTAAATCACTGTTAGCTTAGAATTGCAGAACAAACTTAAAAAATAAAATTCTTACAAACAATAGTTTTTATTTATCATTTAAAAGCTCCAAATACTTTATGGGTAATACAAGTCATGTTATTACTCTTGGGAAATAAGTAAACATATAAATTATGCTCCCTACTGCATAGAGACCAAAAAAACCCATACAGATATTCATTCATTTTTCTAGGAAAACAACTTTCTAAAGGACAGAAATGGTATGGACCTAACAGAAGCAGAAGATATTAAGAAGAGGTGGCAAGAATACACGGAAGAACTGTACAAAAAAGATCTTCACGATCCAGATAATCATGATGATGTGACCACTAATCTAGAGCCAGACATCTTGGAATGTGAAGTCAAGTGGGCATTAGAAAGCATCACTACAAACAAAGCTAGTGGAGGTGATGGAATTCCAGTTGAGCTGTTTCAAATCCTGAAAGATGATGCTGTGAAAGTGCTGCACTCAATATGCCAGCAAATTTGGAAAACTCAGCAGTGGCCACAGGACTGGAAAAGATCAGTTTTTATTCAAATTCCAAAGAAAGGCAATGCCAAAGAATGCTCAAACTACCACACAATTGCACTCATCTCACATGCTAGTAAAGTAATGCTCAAAATTCTCCAAGCCAGGCTTCAGCAATACGTGAACCGTGAACTCCTTGATGTTCAAGCTGGTTTTAGAAAAGGCAGAGGAACCAGAGATCAAATTGCCAACATCTGCTGGATCATCAAGAAAGCAAGAGAGTTCCAGAAAAACATCTACTTCTGCTTTATTGACTATGCCAAAGNATGGGAAAGTCTGGACATCTCGTCAAGAAAATTAGAGATACCAAGGGAACATTTCATGCAAAGATGGGCTCAATAAAGGACAGAAATGGTATGGACCTAAAAGAAGCAGAAGATATTAAGAAGAGGTGGCAAGAATACATGGAAGAACTATACAAAAAGATCGTCACGACCCAGATAAGCATGATGGTGTGATCCCCAACCTAGAGCCAGAACTCTGGAATGCAAAGGCAAGTGGGCCTTAGGAAGCATCAATACGAACAAGGCTAGTGGAGCTGATGGAATTCCAGTTGAACTATTTCAAATCCTGAAAGATGATGCTGTGAAAGTGCTGCACTCAATATGTCAGCAAATTTGGAAAACTCAGCAGTGGCCACAGGACTGGAAAAGGTCAGTTTTCATTCAAATCCCAAGAAAAGCGATGCCAAAAATGCTCAAACTACTACATAATTGCACTCATCTCACACCCTAACAAAGGAATGCTCAAAATTCTCCAAGCCAGGCTTAAACAGTACATAAACTTTGAACTTCCAGATGTTCAAGCTGGATTTAGAAAAGGCAAAGGAACCAGAGAACAAATTGCCAACATCTGCTGGATCATCAATAAAGCAAGAGAGTTCCAGAAAAACATCTACTTCTGCTTTATTGACTATGCCAAAGCCTTTGACTGTGTGGATCACAATAAACTGTGGAAAATTCTGAAAGAGATGGGAATACCAGACCACCTGACCTGCCTCTTGAGAAATCTGTATGCANAAATATCAATAACCTCAGATATGCAGATGACACCACCTTTAGGGCAGAAAGTGAAGAGGAACTAAAAAGCCTCTTGATGAAAGTGAAAGAGGAGAGTGAAAAAGTTGCCTTAAAGCTCAACATTCAGAAAACGAAGATCACAGCATCTGGTCCCATCACTTCATGGGAAATAGATGGGGAAACAGTGGAAACAGTGTCAGACTTTATTTTTCTGGGCTCCAAAATCACTGCAGATGGTGATTGCCACCATGAAATTAAAAGACGCTTACTCCTTGGAAGAAAAGTTATGACCAACCTAGATAGTATATTCAAAAGCAGAGACATTACTCTGCCAACTAAGGTTCATCTAGTTAAGGCTATGGTTTTCCCAGTGGTCATGTATGGATGTGAGAGTTGGACTGTGAAGAAGGCTGAGCACCGAAGAATTGATGCGTTTGAACTGTGGTGTTGGAGAAGACTCTTGAGAGTCCCTTGGACTGCAAGGAGATCCAACCAGTCCATTCTGAAGAAGATCAGCCCTGGGATTTCTTTGGAAGGAATGATGCTAAAGCTGAAACTCCAGTACTTTGGCCACCTCATGCAAAGAGTTGACTCATTGGAAAAGACTCTGATGCTGGGAGGGATTGAGGGCAGGAGGAGAAGGGGATGACAGAGGATGAGATGGCTGGATGGCATCACTGACTCTATGGACATGAGTTTGAATGAACTCTAGGAGTTGGTGATAGACAGGGAGGCCTGGCATGCTGTGATTTATCGGGTGGCAAAGAGTTGGACACGACTGAGCAACTGAACTGATTGAAGGAGGTGGCACTACTGGAGTGTTGTCAGGAGGCCAATTAAAATGCAAGACGTAAAAAGACAGTCTCAAAAACCACTTCCCTGGTGGTCCAGTGGTAAGAGTCTTCCTTGCATGCAGGGGATGCTGGTTCGATCCAGGAAGATCTCACATACCGCACAGCAACGAAGCCCAAGCACCAGAACTACTGAGCCCATATCTAAAGCCTGAGAACGGAAATTGCTCAGCCCATGTGCTCTAGTACCAGTGTTCCACACCTAGAAAGTAACCCCTGCTCACTGCAGCTAGAGAAAACTCCTGAGCAACAACGAAAACCCCGAGTAGCCAAAAATTACTAAATAAATAAAATTTTTTAAAGACTCAGTCTTATAACATAATACCTAGAATGTCCAGATTTCAGCTGAAAATCACTCCTCTTTCCAAAAAATGGGAACATCTCAACCTGAATTAGAAAAGACAATAGATGTGAACACCAAGATGACAAGGATATTGTCTGACAAGGATATTAAAGGAGTCATCCTAAAAATATTTCAAGGGCCAGTCAACAACATGATCAACATACATTTTTTTAAAAAAGAAAAATCTCCAGCAAAGAAATAGAGGATAAAGAAGAACTAAAGGAAAATTTTAGAATTAAAAAATACACAGAGTTGGGTAATTGAGACAGAGCCAGAATGTCTCAGTTATCCACTTTGGAAAGATGCCTGGTGCACTCAAAATGTAACCAACTCAGTTGCAACTAGACATTTGTCCCAGTGCCACATACTGTGACCTTATATTTGCTTTTATTATTGGTACATACCCATCACATTAAAAGAAAGAAAGAAGCATGGACTTCATGTTTTATTTTTAAAGCACATTGAAGTGTCAATTATTTTGTTATCCAATTAGATGGCAAAGCATTGTGTTTATTATACAACAGCAACTGAGCTAAAAAGAATAAAGTGTTGACCTTATGAGACTACGCACTCACCACAGCATTCCCAACTTAAAGGAAGACAAAAAAATTAGAAATTTTAAAATGAAATAGCTCATCAAGAGCACAGTTTCTTCACAAAAATAAAAATGAGGCTGCAACTAAAGTAAGTCTCCAAGTATTGGACAAACAAGAAGAGTCATTTACTAATGGTGAGTTAATTAGATTGATTTACTGCAGTACCTGAAAATAAACTAGTTTAAGACTATTGGTCATTCAACTGTAACTTTCTTGAAGAGCTGAGGACATTGTGAGCAACATTAACAGCTAATTAAAATAGGGCAAATGTTTTCAAGTGATATTCTTTGGCCTTTGATAAACCTAAAGGTGTTGCTTGATAGGTGTCGCTTATATGAGAAACCAATACTGAGTTTGAAGCACCTGAGTTACACTGTAACTAGTGTGTGTGTGCAGGGACATTTTCAAAGAGGTTCAGAAAACACAAATTCAGTACAACTTGAATGCAAATTGTTAAGCTGCTTTACAGTAGATGATGGTAAAAACATTTGTGGAACAAAAAAAGGCTTAGTTGGACAAATTTGCAAAACGTCTGAAAATACAAACCCTTTAATGTGAATGGTTAGTCATTTTGTTATTCAACAGCAGGGACTTTGCAAAAAAACATTGGAATCTATCATGCGTTATTGAACCAGTAGAGTCAGCAGTGACCCTCATTTGGATTAACGTTTATTACTTTCGTGTTTGTCAGAAAAAAAACTGAATATCCTAACTTTCTCAACCACATAGCAATTCAATAGGTTAGCGATTATAAAGTGTTAATGTTCTTTTTTTTTTTTTTTTTTTTTTGAGCTCAAGGCTAAATTGAATTTTTTTCTAAGATAATCACTATTTTCAACCATGGGTTGAATTTGAAAGTTGACTTTGGTTACAGATTTGATAATGTTTCTTAGTGAAATTGACCTAAAACTCTAAGGAAATATAGCGTTTGTGTGTAAAATTTATACTGTAGTAAAGCAAATTAGACAACAGCTAGTGTTTAAATCACAAGTAAAGGCAAGTAGCTTTATGTACCTTCTGTGCTATCAAAAATTATGGACACAGTCAAGGTTGCGGGGGAAGGGGAAAGGAAGGAGAGGGTGAGATGTATAGAGAGAGTAACATAGAAACTTACATTACCATATAAATAAATAGCCAATGCAAATTTGCTGTATGACTCAGAGAACTCAAACAGGGGCTCTGTAACAACCTAGAGGCGTGGGATGGGGAGGGATGTAGGAGGGAGGTTCAAGAGGGAAGGGACATATGTATACCTATGGCTGATTCATGTTGATGTTTGGCAGAAACCAACAAAATTCTGTAAAGAAATTATCCTTCAATTAAAGATAGATAAATTTTTTTAAAAAAGATAAATTTTAAAAACCAAAAAAAAAGAAAAAGAGGTGCAAACTCTATTCCCATACAAATTTGTGTGAGTATACATTCTGAACTGAAACTACAGTTGTAACAGTATTTTTTTGGACTGCAGTGAAAGTGCAAAGGAAATGTCCTTATTGCAAAATCCATTTACCTGAGAAACTGATGGGCTTCCACCTAACTTTTGGATGGAAGTGATAATCTGCATTGTAATGACATGCTAAAAGGCAGATATCAAGAGGAGAATCTAGCAGAATTCTATAAAAGTCTCCCAAATTGTAAATATGCTCAATTAATACCATATCTTTAGGGGTCAGTATTTGCTAGTATTCACCTGCATGAAAAAAAAAAATTGTCAAGGTAAAATATGTGAAATCTTATTACAGGTTGGCAGTTATAGATGAACACTTGCAATCAATTTTGATGACAGGAAACAGTAACTTTTAACCCCAACTAAGCAAAATGTCATCCCCCAAATACTACCATCCTTTCCATTAGTGTTCCTGTATTGCAAAATATCCTGCTTGGTTTTTGTTTATGTAATCTTATGGAAATTTGTTTCTCTCTTGTCATGTAGATATATACTTAATACCTTCAATTTTGCAACTTGGCCTGTAAAGCCTAAAAGAGATTTACCATCTAGCTCTTTATAAAAAGTGTTTGCAGACTCCTGGAGAGATTTTGGTCTGTGTCTATTTATTTATTTATTTTGAGACAGCAAGACAAATGCCCATGAAATCGCAAACAAACCTAGTCTCTTCATTTCTTTTTTCTTAAATTTAAAATATTCTTCTGAAGTACAGAAAAGCTAAGAAATCTTGACCACCCACCTTTCTGCACACACAATCCCTTTCCAGAGGTCACCCAGGGGTTATCCTGCTTCCTCCCTGTCTCCCCTACAGTTTAGTCTCACTCAAGAGCCAGAGTGATCCTGTTAACAAGCAGGGCAGTTCTGACCCCTCTGCTTTCAGCCATGCCACAGCTGCCCATTTTATCCCTTTTAAAGCCATGAGCCCATAGTGGCCCTTTCAGCCCACGTACCCACCCCATCCCCACCCGCATGGAACTGGCCACATAGGCCTTTGATTTTCCTTGGCATACTCCTTTCTTAGAGGCTTTACATGGAATATTCTCTCTGCCTGGAATCATGCTGCCTGATTTAGCAAATAAATATACAAGATGCCCAGTTAAATTTTCATTTCAGATAAACAAATAATTTATTTGACTATGTCCCAAATATTGCATGGGACATACTGACATGAAAAGTCACTCCCTACTTATTTGAAATTCAGCTGTGACTGGGTATCCTATATTTTGTCTGCCAGCACTTCACAGAGTGCTCCTAACTTCTATCAAGTCTTTTCTCAGAAAGATCTCCTTCCCAGTGAGCCCCACCCTTAGTACCCATTTAAAATTACCTCCCAGGTCTTTCCCTGCTACTGGTAAGTTGCTAAGTTGCTTCAGTCGTGTCTGACTCTATGCGACCCCATAGACAGAAGCCCACCAGGCTCCCCTGTCCCTGGGATTCTCCAGGCAAGAACACTGGAGTGGGCTGCCATTTCCTTCTCCAATGCATGAAAGTGAAAAGTGAAAGAGAAGTCACTCAGTCGTGTCCGACTCTTCGCAACCCCATGGACTGCAGCCCACCAGCCTCCTCCACCCATGGATTTTCCAGGCAAGAGTACTGGAGTGGAGTGCCATTGCCTTCTCTGGGTTTTTCCCTACCATACCCAAATTCCTTTACCTTTCTTACTCTCTTCCTTATAACATTCGTCACCTTCTAACACACCAGATAATTCACTGGTTGTGTTTATTATTTATTTTTATTTCCTCTTATTCAAGTATAAGCTACACATGGACAGAGATCTGGTTGTTTTGCAGGAGAAAAGGCACTAATCTATCCCAAGAACATGAGAGTTCTCAAGAAATGATTGTTGGAAAATAAGTGAGTGTCCTCTGAGCAGCACCCAGATGTCCACAGGTAACAACTCCACCTTGAACTTATTTATATTTTTCCAAGTAGTTTTTCTCCCTCTCCATCCATTGAAACTGGCAGGCGGGTATCACTCCCCAATTCTCCCTCTCTCTCATCCTGCCCTATTCCTCTCCCTCAAATTATTTGGTTCTCTCAACTTGCTACAGTTGCTCTGTATTACTCCTCACCCGTCACCTGCTCGCTGCTCCATGGTTCCACCTTGTCCTTAAGGTGTTACGTGTTACTCTACAATCTCAAAGTCTCCTTGCCTCTTATCTATCCTCATATGATCCCTTCCTCATACTATTTCTTGGTGATCTTTTTAAAATGCAAAATAATGAGAAATGAAACAGAAACCACAATTTATAAAACTAACAGTGTGAATCTCAAAACTGATAAACTGTCTCAAACTATGACATGACATGAAAAACTACCTCAAGCTCAAACTGGCTTAACACAAGCTATTTCAAGTCTGTATTTTCAAATAAGCCTTTAGTTCAGGCATTCCACAAAGACTCAAGGATTCCAAAAATGAAACTGTGCCAGCAACTCCTTTGGTTTACAAATTCTGGCAGGTCCTTGCTGCCCAAACCTGCCCCAGAACCATCTGAAACCTTTCGGCACCCTGCCCTCACTCTCCCTTTGAGATGTTATCAAGATTTCCTGGAGCTGATGCTCACTTTTGCTCAGAAAGTTGAATAAACTCGGCTTTGTGTGGTCAGTCTCTGGTGGTCTCAGCAGGAGCTTTGTAGCCATTTTTCAGTTTTCTGCTTAAGTTCCTCTTCTTACTCTCTATGGCCTCCAGAGAAGTCTACTGGTCCTATCATGGTGCACAAGCACTGTCCCTGAGAAGCCATCTGCCCTCTGCTCCCAGCACGGTTGTGGCTTTGTCCTTTCATCTTTTCCTGATTTTGCAGATGTCCCCCCTACCTGTCTTTTTCTGCTCCCTAGTCCATTCTTTCCGGGGAAGGCAATGGCACCCCACCCCAGTACTCTTGCCTGGAAAATCCAATGGACGGAATAGCCTGGTAGGCTGCAGTCCATGGGGTCGCTAACAGTCGGACAGACTGAGCGACTTCACTTTCACTTTTCTCTTTCATGCATTGGAGAAGGAAATGGCAACCCACTTCAATATTCTTGCCTTGAGAACCCTATAAACAGCATTAACAGTATGAACAGCAACAAGGAGTTTTAAAGAACATTATATCTGAATTCAGAAAACACACAAGTATAAATATAGAAGTGGCTCAGTAAGCAGCACTTACAGAATGTTGCCTTGGCAGTGGTGATTTAGTCGCTAAGTCGTGTCTGACTCTTGCAACCCCATGGACTGTAGCCTGCCAGCCTCCTCTGTCCATGGGATTCTCCAGGCAAGAGTACTGGAGTGAGTTGCCGTTTCCTTATCCATTAACACAAGGTAAACCAGCTTTGATTAGCCAAGTTTCCATTACATTCATTATCTTAATTGCCCATTTTGAGATTAATCATGTAGAGCCCACTTGCTACTAGCTAACCTATGGCAGAAAAGAAGTGAAAAGAGTATAGAAAAGGAACTCAGATTATGTTAGTTTTCTATTGCTATAAACAAATTACCACAAACTTAGAGACTTAAGACAACATCCACTTACTTCTCACAGTATCTGTAGGTCAGAAGTCCAGGCCCAGTGGAGATGGGATCTCTCCTGGGGTCT
Organism: Oreotragus oreotragus; assembly: GCA_006410675.1. Classification (NCBI taxonomy): domain Eukaryota; kingdom Metazoa; phylum Chordata; class Mammalia; order Artiodactyla; family Bovidae; genus Oreotragus; species Oreotragus oreotragus. The sequence goes on from SJYX01002266.1 coordinate 75,715, forward strand.
AACATGGATGTAACCAAGATTTTGGCCTAGGCTGTGTTCCCATCTGGGGCTCAGAGTCCTCTTCCAAGCTCATTCAAGTTGTTGGCAGAACTCTGTCTCTTACAGTTGTAGGACTGATGTCCCCAGGGACTGATTTCAGATTCTAGAGACAACCCTCAGATCCNATGTAACCAAGATTTTGGCCTAGGCTGTGTTCCCATCTGGGGCTCAGAGTCCTCTTCCAAGCTCATTCAAGTTGTTGGCAGAACTCTGTCTCTTACAGTTGTAGGACTGATGTCCCCAGGGACTGATTTCAGATTCTAGAGACAACCCTCAGATCCTAGTCACCTTGGCCCTGTCACAATATGGCAGCTTCTTGAAAGCCAGCAGGAAAATGTACCTCCACACAGAGCAACCTAATCAAGGGAATAATAACCCTCATATTCATAGGTCTTCTCCATTCTCCAGGTTGTGCAGGCCTTCTGCATCCACAGGAGGGAATTAGGGAGCCATCCAGATTCTGCCTTCTACACGATGGTAAAAGGGAGATTTTTAATACAGTATCAAAAGCAAGACCTATTGTGTATCAGAGGAATGCAGAGAAGAGAAGTTTCTGATCTGAAGATTAGGAACTGAGTACTTACTGAACATAGATATGAAACAACTCAGGAATAATAAACGGAGGCATCAAGCAGTTTAAAGTAGAATTTAGCTAAAATGTAATAGGATAGATTTTATTTTTCTTAAAATGGGAGTTAGCATTTAAACAGTTGTTTTATTATTTTTGAAGCAAAATTGCAATGTTATTGATTACAAATATACTGCTCAATGATACAATAAATGTCAATGTGGAATGCTTTGTGATACACCAGATAAGTAATTCAATTCGGACCATCTCCCCATCTTCAGTTTCCTGTCCTCCACAAAGACCTAAAACTGGTTGAAATAGCCTGAAAGGCCACAGTTTTGACCTATGCTGCAAAGTGCAATGTTAACACTAATCCACTAAGAAATCAACTCAGTAATCAGTAAATATCTTGAGTGAAACAACTCAACGTACCCAGTTAAATTATTTTAAATGATTGTTTTATAAGTCTAATTTATTTCCTCTGTTCTACCTGCATTTTATTTTAAAGTAAATCGAGAGATTGGGATTGACATTTATTAATATATACTACTATATATAAAATGGGCTTTCCTGGTGGCTCAGTGGTAGAGAATTCACCTGCCAACTCAAGAGACGTGGGTTCAATCCCTGAGGTTGAGAAGATGCCCTGGAGAAGGAAATAGCAACCAACTCCAAAATTCTTGCTGGAAATCCCATGAACAGAGGAGCCTGTCGGGCTACAGTCCATGGGGTTGCAATAGAGTCAGACATGACTTAAGGACTAAACAACAATAACAATATATAAAATAGGAAACTAATAAGAACCTATTAGTATATAGGTATAGCACAGGGAACTGCACCCAATGCTCTGTGGTGACCTAAATGGGAACGAAATCTAAAAAGGAGTAGATATATGTATAGGTATAATTGATTCACTTTGCTATTCAGCAGAAACTAACACAACATGTTAAAGCATCTATACTCCAATAAAAGATCAAAGGAATCAATACCTGATTCCTATATTACCATAAAGTATTTTAGATACTTTTATTTTACTTATGAAGGTTAAGTATCATTTTATCTCTTAAACGACATCATAATCCCTTTTTGAATGACATGATCTTCTTAATAATTCAAATATTTTCTAAATAATTATTAATTTTCAATATTTAAAGTTTCTAATTTCTAGATATGGGAAAGTATGTTCTAAAGCATAATTTGCTTTAGCTGTCTTTTCCCATATACTCTATTTTCTAAAATCATACAGCAAAAGAGTTTAGGTTTAAAGGCTGAAATTCCCTATGTATGACAGTGTAGTATTAGCATATCAAATAACTTCCATTTTTATTGAAAAGAAATTTAAAACACTGAAATACAGGCTAATATAAAATTGAACATATGGACAAAATTTCCACCAGAAAGGATATGAAACAAAATGTTAAATCTGCATGTATAATATGGTATGTTATGGTTTGGTTTCCATAGCAAGTTCCTTGACAGATGTTAACAGAGATATTGCTGTGAAATACAAAATAGCATAAAGCAAAGTTATACGTATTTTCAATCAGTGATTAGCTTACTACACACAGAAGACAGAAGCGAAACCACAAGATATTACTGAACTAAACAAAGATGGTGACAAGTGCGAGAGGTTTACAGTATAGCATTAACAAGGGGTGGCGGCCGGGAGGAGACACCCCATGTCCGAGGTCAGGGGCGGTGACCCTGAGGAGCCACCCCAAGCCCGAGGCCAGGGGAGGCGACTGGGAGGAACCACCCATGCCTGAGGCCAGGGCCAGCGGCCAGGAGAAGTGGCTGTGCAGGCACAGGAGGGCCTAGAGGATCTATCCCACGTTGAAGGTCAGGAACAGCGGTGGTAAGGAGATACCCCTCGTCCAAGCTAAGGAGCAGAGGCCGTGCTTTGCTGGAGCAGCCATGAAGAGATACCCCATGCCCAAGGTAAGAGAAACCCAAGTAAGATAGTAGGTGTTGCAAGAGGGCATCAGAGGGCAGACACACTGAAACCATACTCACAGAAAACTACTCAATCTAATCACACTAGGACCACAGCCTTTTCTAACTCAATGAAACCAAGCCATGACCATGGGGCAACCCAAGATGGGTGGGTCATGGTGGAGAGGTCTGACAATGTGGTCCACTGGAGAAGGGAATGGCAAGCCACTTCTGTATTCTTGCCTTGAAAACCCCATGAATAGTATGAAAAGGCAAAATGATAAGATACTGAAAGAGAAACTCCCCAGGTCAGTAGGTGCCCAATATGCTACTGGATATCAGTGGAGAAATAACTCCAAAAAGAATGAAGGGATGGAGCCAAAGCAAAAACAATACCCACTTGTAGATATGACTGGTGATAGAAGCAAGATCTGATGCTGTAAAGAGCAATATTGCATAGGAACCTGGAATATCAGGTCCATGAATCAAGACAAATTGGAAGTGGTCAAACA
>SJYX01002266.1:82948-151674 GCA_006410675.1 Oreotragus oreotragus
AGGATGAGATGGCTGGATGGCGTCACTGACTCGATGAACGTGAGTCTGAGTGAACTCTGGGAGATGGTGATGGACAGGGAGGCCTGGCGTGCTACAATTCATAGGGTCACAAAGATTCGGACACGACTGAGAGACTGAACTGAACTGATACTGGAGAAGGCAATGGCATCCCACTCCAGTACTCTTGCCTGGAAAATCCCATGGATGGAGGAGCCTGGTAGGCTGCAGTCCATGGGGTCACTAGGAGTTGGACATGATTGAACAACTTCCCTTTCACTTTTCACTTTCATGCATTGGAGAAGGAAATGGCAACCCACTCCAGTGTTCTTGCCTGGAGAATCCCAGGGACGGGGGAAGCCTGGTGGGCTGCCGTCTATGGGGTCGCACAGTCAGACAGGACTGAAGCAACTTAGCAGCATACTGGAGATATGGGCTTCCTTGGTGGCTCAGACGGTAAAGCTTCTGCCTGCAATGTGGGAGACCAGGTTAGATCCCTTGGTTGGGAAGATCACCTGGAGATGCAAACGACAACCCAATCCAGTACTCTTGCCTGGGAAATCCCATGGATGGACGAGCCTGGTAGGCTACAGTCCATGGAGTCGCACAGAGTTTGAGACAACAGAGAAAGTTCACTTTTATTTTCATATTGGAGATAAATTGTTCAAATATACAACTGCATAGCTCTTATCATGGCTCTGGTCTTCCCTGGTGGCTCAGATGGTAAAGAGTCTATCTGTAGTGCAGACTCCCAGGTTCAATCCCTGGGTTGGGAAGATCCCCTAGAGAAGGAAATGGCAACCCATTCCAGTATTCTTGCCTGGAAAATCCCATGGATGGAGGAGTCTGGCAGGCTACAGTCCATGGAGTCGCGACACTTTGCCTCACTACAACCTGTCTTTTTGCATCACTGTGGTCTGAGACTTTGCCACACTGTGGCCTGACACTTTGCCACAAAGGGGCCTGTTTGGCTCACCGGTCTCAGACTCTCGTCCTCACTAATGCCTGACTCTCATACACACTAGGGCCTCACCATGCCCCTCACTAAGGCCTCACTCTGGCCCTCACTGTATGCCCTCTCTCTTCCTATTACTATCTATCACTGGGCCCAGACACTGGTCCTCTCTGTGGCATGACTCTCTCTCTACAGCCTGACTCCTGCTCTCTATGGCTGACTCTGGTCTTCACTATGACTTGAGTCTTGTCCTCACTACGGCCAGACTCTGGTCCTCACTCCCTGGCGACTCTCTTCCTCATGAGGGCCTGACTCTGGCTCTCTCTATGGCTCTAGTCAGCCCTCTCTGTGGCCTGACCCTTTGCCTCACTGGGACCTGACTATGGTCCTCTCATCCTCACTAATGCTGACACTAGTTCTCACTGCTCCCTGAGACTGGTCCTCACTACAGTCTGAGTCTGGGCCTCACTAGAGCCTGACTCTCATTCTCACCATGGCCTGTCTCTGTCCTCTAGGCCCTGATTCTGGTCCTCACTGTGCCCTGAGTTTGGTCCTCACTATGCCCTGATTCTGGTCCTCACTATGCACTGACTCTGCTCCTCACTGTGGCCTGACTCTGGTCCTCCCTAAGCCCTTTATCTGGTTCTCACTGGGCCTTGATGCTGGTCTTCATTATAGCCTGCCTCGTCCTCACTAAGGCCTGACTCTCGTCTTCACTTTAGCCTGACTCTTGCCCTCACCCTGACATGACTTTCCTCCTCACCATGGCCTGACTCTCGTCCGATGATCTGACTTTCCTGAATCTTTGCCTCAATACGGCCTGACTCTGCCTCACTGGGGCCTGTTTCTTGTCCTCATTGGAGCATCACTGTTTCTTACTGGGCCATGAGTCTGGTCCTCTCTGTGGCCTGACTCTAGCTCTAATTATGGCCTGACTCAAATCCTCACCGGGGCCTGTCTCCGGCCCTCCCTGGGCCCTGTCACTGGTCCTCTTTACTGACTCTTGGCCTCCCTGTGGCCTGACTCTGCCTCACTTCGGCCTGACTCTAGCCCTCATCGGGCCCTGACTCTAGTCCTTTCTACAGCCTGTCTGGCCCTCACTGCGGCCAGACCCTGGTCCTCTCGATGGCTTGACACTGTCCTCTCAACTGCCTGACTCTATGCCTCACTAGGGTCTGATTCTTTGCCTCAATGGGGCCTGACTCTGGTCCTCAGTAGGCACTGACTGTGGTCCTTACTGGGCACTGACTCGGTCTTCCCCACAGCCTGACCCTGGTCCTACTGGGCCGAGTCTGATCTTGAACAGGCCTTAACTCAGGTCCTCACTACGGTCTGGATCTGCTCTTCCACTACGTCGTCACCCTTGTCCTCACTACGGCCTCCCTCTTGTCCTCAAACTGGCCTCACTCTCATCCTGACTACAGCCTCACTCTGGTTCCTCACTATAGCCTCACTCTGCTTCTCACTACATCCTCACACTTTTCCTATTATCTGATATTTCTTCTCACTAGGCCCTGACAATGCTTCTCAATATGTCCTGACTCTGGAGCTCACTATGCACTGAGTCTAGTCCTGTGTTCCCCGAGTCTGCCCTCGCTGAGCACTGACATGGTCCTCTCTATGGCCTGACACTTGTCCTCAATACAGCCGGACTCTGGTTCTCACTGTGGCCTGAATCTGGTCGGCTCTACTGCCTGACTCTGCCTCACTATGACCTGATGCTTTGCCTCACTACAGCCTGACTCTGGTCCTCTTTACAGCTTGATTCTTTACTCTCTACTGCTTGACTCTTTGCCTCACTGGGCCCTGACTCTAGTCCTCCACACTGCCTGACTCTGGTCCTACTGGGCCCTGAGTCTGTTCCTGAATGGGCCCTGATTCTGGTCCTCCCTAGGCCCCTGACTCTGGTCATTTCTTCAGCCTGACTTTGCCTTATCAAGTGTCTGACTCTTTGCCTCACTTGAGTCTGACTTTTTGACTCACTGGGGCCTGACTCTTGTCCTCACTGGAGCCTGAGATGATTCTTCACCTGGCCCTATTTTGGTCTTCACTATGCCTGACTCTGCCCCACTATAGCATGAATCTCATCCTCTCAAGGCACTGACTTTTATGCTACTAGGGCCTGATTCTTGGCCTCACGAGGGCCTGACTCATCCTCAGTATGGCCTGACTCTGGTCCTCACCATGGCCTGACTGCTTGCCTCCCTGGGGCCTGATTCCTTTCTTCACTGGATCCTGACGCTGTTTCTCACTGGGCCATGATCCTGGTCCTCACTAGGACCTGACTCTGCTCCTCACTGTGCACTGACTCTGCCCTGTCACTGGGCCTCTCTGCGGCCTGACTCTGGTCCTCTCTGCGGCCTGACTCTTCCCTCACTGGCCCCGACTCCTGTCCTCACTGGACCCTGACAGGATTGCTGGCTGGGCCATGGTTCAGGTCCTCACTGCAGCCTGACTCTGCTCTGCTTTGGGGCAGACTCTCACGCTCACTGGATTCTGACCTGCTTCCTAGGGCCTGACTCTCATCCTCACTGCAGCCTCACGCCGGTCCTCACTGTGTCCTCACTGTTGTCATCACTCTGGTCTCACTCTGGCCCTCACTATGTCCTCACTGTGCCCCTCACTACAGCCTCCTTCTGGTCTTCACTACAGCCTCACTCTATTGCTATCTATTGCATGACACAGCTTCTCACTATGCCCTGACAAGGCTTCTCTATGGCCTGACTATGGTCCTCACTAAAAGCTGACTGATCCTGACTATGCACTGACTCTTGTCCTCACTAAGTCCTGAGTCTGGTTCTCTCTATGGCTTGAATCTGGTCTTCTCTACGGCCTGACTCTGGTCCTCTCAATGGCCTGACTCTTTGCCTCAATAAGCCCAACCCTTTGCCTAAGTTGGCCCTGACTTGCGTCCTCACTGGGCCCTGAATCTGGTCCTTCCTAGGGTCTGACTCTGGTCCTCACTATTGCCTGACTCTGCCTCACTGTGGCCTGACTCTGACCCACTGGGACAGGACTCTGGGTCTCACCCGGCCCCGAGTCTGGTCCTCACTACAGCCTTACTCAGGGCCTCCCTAGGCACTGACGCGCATCCTCAGTTGGGCCTGAATCTCACCCTTTCTAGGGCCTGGCTCTGGCCCTCACTGGGCCCTGACTCTGGTCATCACAACAGCCTGAATGTGGCCCTCACTAGGGCCTGGCTCACATCATCTCTGCACCCTGACACTCATCCATGGAGCCAGTGCTGTAGCTGTGGGTGTGCCCTCCACCACCCCACCGCCAGAGACCACCGTCCCCTCACAGACTCTCACCAACTGTCCTATGGACCCTGCTCACGCCCTGGCCTGGCCAAGGCTCTCTGCCTCAACAGGGAAGGCTTCCTTTTTCCACTTGGGCTCACGTAGGCAATTATGAAATCAAAGCCAAGAGCAACACAGCACAGGCTTTACTCAGACGCCAAAGAAAAGAGAAGCAGGAACTAAGTTCACAGCTCAACTTCTCGCCCACCTGGAGAAAGTGGTTTGATTTTAAACAGTAAAGTCACTGGGAGGAGTGAGGCTAATGCTGGGGAGGCAGGTACGTTTAGGGGAAGGGCAGGGCTTTTCCAAATTAGCAGAGGGCCACCTCATTTTTACCTTTTTTTGGTTCTTCACGTTGGGTGTGGCCACTGGTAGATGTGTCACTTAATATAATGATCAAGTTAACAGCCAGTGGTGACATGAAAGGAGATCTTAATTCCCTGCCCAGGAATTGAAACTGGGAAGCTTGGATGAGAACCATGAATCCTAGCCACCAGATTGACAAGGGCTAGAAGCTAGAAGCCATTTTTCCCCGGATCTTTGCCCACAGTTATCACAGAAATAGAAACTGCAAATTCAGGTATAAATTTTTTAGAGACATAAAGAGAATAACAAGTGGGGGAGCACATGGAGAAATGGCTTGCTAAGATAGAAGCACAGCAGAAAAAGGGTGTGGGTGTCCCCTTTAGTGAGGAGGAGCAGATTAAAGAGATAGTTAAGGGATTTATATGGGGCATTTCTTCCGGGTCTTTGTTTTCATTCAGGCTAATTATCCGGTTTCTTTGCCCACACCTGACCTACTCTGGGACCCTCCCCTGGGTGCACACTCACTCTTCAGCCAGGATGGATCTTGAAGTGAAGTCTTCTGTGAAAAGCAAGACTCACTGCTCCTGGCATTATCTCTTGAGTTTTGACCCATAAGAAGACTTTCTGTGCACGTGTAGTGTCTCCCTTGTCTCAAAAGATTGGTGGGCAGAGATCCTTTAACTCTTTACGCATACAGGATTTTGCGCCCACCTCTTTATCCTTGCCATGACTATTACGTTAAGGTGTTTGCAAGAGACAAATACTGGCTATTTACTCTCTGTTGTTATTTCCNCCTGGCATTATCTCTTGAGTTTTGACCCATAAGAAGACTTTCTGTGCACGTGTAGTGTCTCCCTTGTCTCAAAAGATTGGTGGGCAGAGATCCTTTAACTCTTTACGCATACAGGATTTTGCGCCCACCTCTTTATCCTTGCCATGACTATTACGTTAAGGTGTTTGCAAGAGACAAATACTGGCTATTTACTCTCTGTTGTTATTTCCATTTCAGAGGGCAACCAGGAGGCTGACTGTAAATACCTAGACTGAAGCCCCTCTAACTCTTCCCTCAGAAATGCTAACAGTTGTTAAGTGTCCACCATGAAGTACACTTATTCGTGTCCCATGAAATGCAAACAGGAGGCCAGTTATGTCTAATCTGGAGCCCATTTATCTCCTACATCAATAATACAGTAAAATCAACACATAATGTCTGTTGGAAGTCAGATTCATTGCCAGCTTGGTCCCAGATGGTTCCATCTAGTTTTGCTTGCATAGCTGCCATTCTTCTCTCTGGAACCTTTACCTTAGAGACTTTTGTTACCTCCTGCTAAAGGTTGGGGTTAAAGGGTTGTGAACAAGGACACCCCTATTAAAGGAGGGTTCTGATGCGGCTACAGAAGCCCCTAATCCTTCTCTGAGAATACAGAGTGGGGGTGAGGGCATTCAGGCAGCAGGGTAGACAGCTCACCTTAGTGCTCACCCGGTGAAGGGGGCACAGAACCAGGAGCTCAGCCTGCAAAGCCCAGAACCACTCACATACCGGCTCCAGAACTGTTCCTGGAGTGACAAGGAGGACTGTCCCACCTACTAGACATGGAAGAAGGTACAGGGTCTCCTGTGCTCTTGGAATGACAAAAAGGGGTGCCCCACCTACTAGATGTGGAGGAAGGGGGCGGGGCCTGCTGTGCTCCTGCAGTGACAAGGAGAAGGGTGTGACACCTACTAGACACTGAGGAAGAGGGCGAGGTCTGCGGCGCTCCTGGAATGACAAGAAGGGGTGTCCCACCAACTAGAAGAGGGCAAAGGGGACAGTGCTCTTGAAGTGACAAGGGGAAGAGGTGTCCCACCTACTAGAGGTGGAGGAAGGGGCGGGGCCTGCTGGGGGGCTCCAGGGCTCAGCACTGGCTGGGGTGCTCACTGAGATGGGCCTCAGGGCACAGTGGGGAGGCACCGGTGGGGGCCCTGACTGGTCACTTACCCATCGTGCCTCTCCCTCCTCGAGGGTGTCTAGGATGTCTCTTCCCCCGTGACAAAGGGCAGAGCCCTGACAGTCACCCCCACCCCAACTCCCCAGGGAAGCTCACTGGAGACTTGACACCCGGCTGGGGGCTGGTCACGTGTTGGTGTCTGCCCTCCCCCTCCAAAATGCCAGTGCCCAGAAGGGAGCCAGGGCTCAGCAAGAACCTCATGGTTAGTGCAAACAGCATAGGTGCAGGGGCCTGCCCCTAATGGGAGAGAGGCTTTAGAACAGGGCAGGGAGCTTCCCACAAGCTGCATGAGCTTCCTGAGGCAGCGGCGGCAAACGACCACACACGGACGCTCCCAACAATGGAAGCCTGTCCCCTCTCAGGCTGGAGACCAGCTGTCTGTGGTCAGGGTGTCCCAGTGCCGCGCTCCCTCCAGAGGCTCCGGCACAGGGTCCTTCCTGCCTCTTCCAGCTTTTTGGGCTCCAAGTGTTCCTGGGCTTGTGGGCCCCTCCCTCCCACCTCTGGCTCCATCTTCACCTGGTATCTCCTCTGTGTCTCTTAGAAGGACACTCTCAATGATTTAGGGCCACCCCAATCCAGGATGACCTCCTCTCCAGATTTGTAACCAATTACTCCTGCAAAGACCTACTTCCAAATAAGGTTCCATTTTCAGATTCTGAAGTCATGACATGGACATAGCATCTGGGAGCCACCCATTCACCCCACTACAGCCTCCAGTTCCCAGACGCCAGCATGCCTTCCTCAGGACAGCACTCAGGCTGGTGACTTTCTGTCTTCCTGCACGGAGGTGTCTTTTGTTTCTTACTGTAACTTAGTCAGGTTGCGTGGGGGAACCCTGCTGGCTGACCTCCTGGCGATCCCAGGGACCATGCTGAGTGTCCTCCCGGAAGTTGGGAGCACGGCCAGGGCTCCCTGTGCATACTCTACACTGACCAGTTGGTGGTCAGGCACCTGCNCCACAAAGGGGCCTGTTTGGCTCACCGGTCTCAGACTCTCGTCCTCACTAATGCCTGACTCTCATACACACTAGGGCCTCACCATGCCCCTCACTAAGGCCTCACTCTGGCCCTCACTGTATGCCCTCTCTCTTCCTATTACTATCTATCACTGGGCCCAGACACTGGTCCTCTCTGTGGCATGACTCTCTCTCTACAGCCTGACTCCTGCTCTCTATGGCTGACTCTGGTCTTCACTATGACTTGAGTCTTGTCCTCACTACGGCCAGACTCTGGTCCTCACTCCCTGGCGACTCTCTTCCTCATGAGGGCCTGACTCTGGCTCTCTCTATGGCTCTAGTCAGCCCTCTCTGTGGCCTGACCCTTTGCCTCACTGGGACCTGCCTATGGTCCTCTCATCCTCACTAATGCTGACACTAGTTCTCACTGCTCCCTGAGACTGGTCCTCACTACAGTCTGAGTCTGGGCTTCACTAGGGCCTGACTCTCATTCTCACCATGGCCTGTCTCTGTCCTCTAGGCCCTGATTCTGGTCCTCACTATGCCCTGATTCTGGTCCTCACTGTGCCCTGAGTTTGGTCCTCACTATGGCTTGATTCTGGTCCTCTCTATGGCCTGCCACTGGTCTTCATTACAGCTGGACTCTGGTCCTCTCTAGGGCCTACTCTTTGCCTTACTGTGGCCTTACACTTTGTCTCACTGGGCCCGACTCTGGTCCTCACTACGCACTGACTCTGGTCCTCACTATGCCCTGACTCTGGTCCTCACTATGCCCTGACTCTGCTCCTCACTATGCCCTGACTCTGCTCCTCACTATGCCCTGACTCTGCTCCTCACTATGCCCTGACTCTGCTCCTCACTGTGGCCTGACTCTGGTCCTCCCTAAGCCCTTTATCTGGTCCTCACTGGGCCTTGATGCTGGTCTTCATTACAGCCTGCCTCGTCCTCACTAAGGCCTGACTCTCGTTTCATAAGGGCCTGACTTTGGACCCACTGGGCACTAAATCTGGTCCTCACTACCGACTGACTGTGGTCCCTGATATGGCCTGACTCTGGTTCTCACTATGCCCTGACTCTCGTCTTCACTTTAGCCTGACTCTTGCCCTCACCCTGACATGACTTTCCTCCTCACCATGGCCTGACTCTCGTCCGATGATCTGACTTTCCTGAATCTTTGCCTCAAAACGGCCTGACTCTGCCTCACTGGGGCCTGTTTCTTGTCCTCATTGGAGCATCACTGTTTCTTACTGGGCCATGAGTCTGGTCCTCTCTGTGGCCTGACTCTAGCTCTAATTATGGCCTGACTCAAATCCTCACCGGGGCCTGTCTCCGGCCCTCCCTGGGCCCTGTCACTGGTCCTCTTTACTGACTCTTGGCCTCCCTGTGGCCTGACTCTGGGCCTCTCTATGGCCTGACTCTAGCCCTCATCAGGCCCTGACTCTAGTCCTTTCTACAGCCTGTCTGGCCCTCACTGCGGCCAGACCCTGGTCCTCTCGATGGCTTGACACTGTCCTCTCAACTGCCTGACTCTATGCCTCACTAGGGTCTGATTCTTTGCCTCAATGGGGCCTGATTCTGGTCCTCAGTAGGCACTGACTGTGGTCCTTACTGGGCACTGACTCGGTCTTCCCCACAGCCTGACCCTGGTCCTACTGGGCCGAGTCTGATCTTGAATGGGCCTTAACTCAGGTCCTCACTACGGCCTGGATCTGCTCTTCCACTATGTCGTCACCCTTGTCCTCACTACGGCCTCCCTCTTGTCCTCAAACTGGCCTCACTCTCATCCTGACTACAGCCTCACTCTGGTTCCTCACTATAGCCTCACTCTGCTTCTCACTACATCCTCACACTTTTCCTATTAGCTGACATTTCTTCTCACAAGGCCCTGACAATGCTTCTCAATATGCCCTGACTCTGGAGCTCACTATGCACTGAGTCTAGTCCTGTGTTCCCCGAGTCTGCCCTCGCTGAGCACTGACATGGTCCTCTCTATGGCCTGACACTTGTCCTCAATACAGCCGGACTCTGGTTCTCACTGTGGCCTGAATCTGGTCGGCTCTACTGCCTGACTCTGCCTCACTACAGCCTGACTCTGGTCCTCTTTACAGCTTGATTCTTTACTCTCTACTGCTTGACTCTTTGCCTCACTGGGCCCTGACTCTGGCCCTAGTCCTCCACACTGCCTGACTCTGGTCCTACTGGGCCCTAAGTCTGTTCCTGAATGGGCCCTGATTCTGGTCCTCCCTAGGCCCCTGACTCTGGTCATTTCTTCAGCCTGACTTTGCCTTATCAAGTGTCTGACTCTTTGCCTCACTTGAGTCTGACTTTTTGACTCACTGGGGCCTGACTCTTGTCCTCACTGGAGCCTGAGATGATTCTTCACCTGGCCCTATTTTGGTCTTCACTATGCCTGACTCTGCCCCACTATAGCATGAATCTCATCCTCTCAAGGCACTGACTTTTATGCTACTAGGGCCTGATTCTTGGCCTCACGAGGGCCTGACTCTGGTCCTCACCATGGCCTGACTGCTTGCCTCCCTGGGGCCTGATTCCTTTCTTCACTGGATCCTGACGCTGTTTCTCACTGGGCCATGATCCTGGTCCTCACTAGGGCCTGACTTTCATGCTCGCCAGGACCTGACTCTGCTCCTCACTGTGCACTGACTCTGCCCTGTCACTGGGCCTCTCTGCGGCCTGACTCTGGTCCTCTCTGTGGCCTGACTCTTCCCTCACTGGCCCCGACTCCTGTCCTCACTGGACCCTGACAGGATTGCTGGCTGGGCCATGGTTCAGGTCCTCACTGCAGCCTGACTCTGCTCCACTTTGGGGCAGACTCTCACGCTCACTGGATTCTGACCTGCTTCCTAGGGCCTGACTCTCATCCTCACTGCAGCCTCACGCCGGTCCTCACTGTGTCCTCACTGTTGTCATCACTCTGGTCTCACTCTGGCCCTCACTATGTCCTCACTGTGCCCCTCACTACAGCCTCCTTCTGGTCTTCACTACAGCCTCACTCTATTGCTATCTATTGCATGACACAGCTTCTCACTATGCCCTGACAAGGCTTCTCTATGGCCTGACTATGGTCCTCACTAAAAGCTGACTGATCCTGACTATGCACTGACTCTTGTCCTCACTAAGTCCTGAGTCTGGTTCTCTCTATGGCTTGAATCTGGTCTTCTCTACGGCCTGACTCTGGTCCTCTCAATGGCCTGACTCTTTGCCTCAATAAGCCCAACCCTTTGCCTAAGTTGGCCCTGACTTGCGTCCTCACTGGGCCCTGAATCTGGTCCTTCCTAGGGTCTGACTCTGGTCCTCACTATTGCCTGACTCTGCCTCACTGTGGCCTGACTCTGACCCACTGGGACAGGACTCTGGGTCTCACCCGGCCCCGAGTCTGGTCCTCACTACAGCCTTACTCAGGGCCTCCCTAGGCACTGACGCGCATCCTCAGTTGGGCCTGAATCTCACCCTTTCTAGGGCCTGGCTCTGGCCCTCACTGGGCCCTGACTCTGGTCATCACAACAGCCTGAATGTGGCCCTCACTAGGGCCTGGCTCACATCATCTCTGCACCCTGACACTCATCCATGGAGCCAGTGCTGTAGCTGTGGGTGTGCCCTCCACCACCCCACCGCCAGAGACCACCGTCCCCTCACAGACTCTCACCAACTGTCCTATGGACCCTGCTCACGCCCTGGCCTGGCCAAGGCTCTCTGCCTCAACAGGGAAGGCTTCCTTTTTCCACTTGGGCTCACGTAGGCAATTATGAAATCAAAGCCAAGAGCAACACAGCACAGGCTTTACTCAGACGCCAAAGAAAAGAGAAGCAGGAACTAAGTTCACAGCTCAACTTCTCGCCCACCTGGAGAAAGTGGTTTGATTTTAAACAGTAAAGTCACTGGGAGGAGTGAGGCTAATGCTGGGGAGGCAGGTACGTTTAGGGGAAGGGCAGGGCTTTTCCAAATTAGCAGAGGGCCACCTCATTTTTACCTTTTTTTGGTTCTTCACGTTGGGTGTGGCCACTGGTAGATGTGTCACTTAATATAATGATCAAGTTAACAGCCAGTGGTGACATGAAAGGAGATCTTAATTCCCTGCCCAGGAATTGAAACTGGGAAGCTTGGATGAGAACCATGAATCCTAGCCACCAGATTGGCAAGGGCTAGAAGCTAGAAGCCATTTTTCCCCGGATCTTTGCCCACAGTAAAAAGTTTATTTATCACAGAAATAGAAACTGCAAATTCAGGTATAAATTTTTTAGAGACATAAAGAGAATAACAAGTGGGGAAGTACATGGAGAAATGGCTTGCTAAGATAAAAGCACAGCAGAGAAAGGGTGTGGGTGTCCCCTTTAGTGAGGAGGAGCAGAGTAAAGAGATAGTTAAGGGATTTATATGGGGCATTTCTTCCGGGTCTTTGTTTTCCTTCAGGCTAATTATCCGGTTTCTTTGCCACACCTGACCTACCCTGGGACCCCCTCCTGGGTGCACACTCACTCTTCAGCCAGGATGGATCTTGAAGTGAAGTCTTCTGTGAAAAGCAAGACTCACTGCTTCTGGCATTCTCTCTTGAGTTTTGACCCATAAGAAGACTTTCTGTGCATGTGTAGTGTCTTCCTTGTCCCAAAAGAGTGGTGGGCAGAGATCCTTTAACTCTTTACTCATACAGGATTTTGCGCCCCCCTCTTTATCCTTGCCATGACTATTATGTTAAGGTGTTTGCAAGAGACAAACACTGGCTATTTACTCTCTGTTGCTATTTCCATTTCAGAGGGCAACCAGGAGGCTGACTGTAAATACCTAGACTGAAGCCCCTCTAACTCTTCCCTCAGAAATGCTAACAGTTGTAAGTATCCACCATGAAGTACACTTATTCGTGTCCCATGAAATGCAAACAGGAGGCCAGTTATGTCTAATCTGGAGCCCATCTATCTCCTACATCAATAATACAGTAAAATCAACACATAATGTCCGTTGGAAGTCAGATTCATTGCCAGCTTGGTCCCAGCTGGTTCCATCTAGTTTTGCTTGCATAGCTGCCATTCTTCTCTCTGGAACCTTTACCTTAGAGACTTTTGTTACCTCCTGCTAAAGGTTGGGGTTAAAGGGTTGTGAACAAGGACACCCCTATTAAAGGAGGGTTCTGATGCAGCTACAGAAGCCCCTAATCCTTCTCTGAGAATACAGAGTGGGGGTGAGGGCATTCAGGCAGCAGGGTAGACAGCTCACCTTAGTGCTCACGCGGTGAAGGGGGCACAGAACCAGGAGCTCAGAACCAGGAGCTCAGCCTGCAAAGCCCAGAACCACTCACACGCCGGCTCCAGAACTGTTCCTGGAGTGACAAGAAGGGCTGTCCCACCTACTAGACATGGAAGAAGGTACAGGGTCTCCTGTGCTCTTGGAATGACAAAAAGGGGTGCCCCACCTACTAGATGTGGAGGAAGGGGGCGGGGCCTGCTGTGCTCCTGCAGTGACAAGGAGAAGGGTGTGACACCTACTAGACACTGAGGAAGAGGGCGAGGTCTGCGGCGCTCCTGGAATGACAAGAAGGGGTGTCCCACCAACTAGAAGAGGGCAAAGGGGACAGTGCTCTTGAAGTGACAAGGGGAAGAGGTGTCCCACCTACTAGAGGTGGAGGAAGGGGCGGGGCCTGCTGGGGGGCTCCAGGGCTCAGCACTGGCTGGGGTGCTCACTGAGACGGGCCTCAGGGCGCAGTGGGGAGGCACCGGTGGGGGCCCTGAGCTGGTCACTCACCCATCGTGCCTCTCCCTCCTCGAGGGTGTCTAGGATGTCTCTTCCCCCGTGACAAAGGGCAGAGCCCTGACAGTCACCCCCACCCCAACTCCCCAGGGAAGCTCACTGGAGACTTGACACCTGGCTGGGGGCTGGTCACGTGTTGGTGTCTGCCCTCCCCCTCCAAAATGCCAGTGCCCAGAAGGGAGCCAGGGCTCAGCAAGAACCTCATGGTTAGTGCAAACAGCATAGGTGCAGGGGCCTGCCCCTAATGGGAGAGAGGCTTTAGAGCAGGGCAGGGAGCTTCCCACAAGCTGCATGAGCTTCCTGAGGCAGCGGCGGCAAATGACCACACACGGACGCTCCCAACAATGGAAGCCTGTCCCCTCTCAGGCTGGAGACCAGCTGTCTGTGGTCAGGGTGTCCCAGTGCCGCGCTCCCTCCAGAGGTTCCGGCACAGGGGCCTTCCTGCCTCTTCCAGCTTTTTGGGCTCCAGGTGTTCCTGGGCTTGTGGCCCCCTCCCTCCCACCTCTGGCTCCATCTTCACCTGGTATCTCCTCTCTGTCTGTGTCTCTTAGAAGGACACTCTCAGTGATTTAGGGCCACCCCAATCCAGGATGACCTCCTCTCCAGATTTGTAACCAATTACACCTGCAAAGACCTACTTCCAAATAAGGTTCCATTTTCAGATTCTGAAGTCATGACATGGACATAGCATCTGGGAGCCACCCATTCACCCCACTACAGCCTCCAGTTCCCAGACGCCAGCATGCCTTCCTCAGGACAGCACTCAGGCTGGTGACTTTCTGTCTTCCTGCATGGAAGTGTCTTTTGTTTCTTACTGTAACTTAGTGAGGTTGCGTGGGGGAACCCTGCTGGCTGACCTCCTGGCGATCCCAGGGACCATGCTGAGTGTCCTCCCGGAAGTTGGGAGCACGGCCAGGGCTCCCTGTGCATACTCTACACTGACCAGTTGGTGGTCAGGCACCTGCACGGACGGGACTAGTCCCTGGACCACTGCACCTTCTACCACATCGATAGCCTGGTGCACTGTGTGCGGGCCTCTAAGACCATGATGTGTGGACCCGCCTGAATGCTGGGAGCCCTCCTGCCTGCCCCGTGGCCTCCAGCCCCCCAGAGACCCTCCAGTCCTGGTGTGGACACCCCCATCCAGTCGTGGACCCCTGCTCCTGCCAGGGACACCCCATCCCAGTGGCCCCCAAGAGGCCTGCTGGGAGGGGTGAGAACTTGGCCATGAAGAAGACAGGGCAGCGGCGGGCTTGGACTCTGGACCCGGGGGTCAACCTTCATCTGTCCCGTCCAGGTCAACGCTGATGCAGAAGTCTGCAGAAGCCAAGCCATGGATCCACCTGCATGTAAAGAAAAACCCGGAGTTAAAGAGCCTGTCAGCAGAGTGGAGAAGGCCAGACAGAAGTCAGCCCAGCAAGAGTGGGAACAGACAGAGAGCAGAGGTCTGTGCCCTCAACAGCAACGACAGGACTGGGGCGCCTGGGGAGCAGTTTGGTGGCTTCTGTGAACAGATGCAGCCTCCTGGAGAGGGAGCCAGCCCTGCGACCACACCAGATGGGACCATGGAGGCTCGGTTGTGACTGTCACCAGTCTTGAGCTGAGACAGCACATTAGGAGCCTTACACAACCAGATAAGAAGAGAGTCAATCTTATTCCTAAAACTGGATCAATCAGAACTTACAGGATATAACTTGCTTCACTAGTTCCTCCAATCTGAATTGCCCCTTGCTAGCTGAAGAGACTTTTTCTATTCTTCCAAGACAATAGATTCTTAATGTGTAAATCTTTTGCTTGGAAAAAAAAAAAAAAATCAGTGTTTCTTGTGAAAAAATCTTCTCCAAAAATACAAATAAAATACCAATAAGAAGACGAAGACAGGGCTGACCCTGACTGCAGCAGCTGTAGACAAGAATGGGGCTGCTTGGGCACTTGTGCCCCAAAGGCCCAGAATGTGGTGTCTGAGCCACCAGGGCTCTGACTCGAGGGGTCCACCTCCACCTGGGCTCATGCGGGGGCTGCTGCAGGGAGAGTCTGGCCTCGGGTGACTTTCCAACTTGCCCCACCTCAGCCTCCCCGCCCTGGGCGTTCACTCCCAGCCCACCCCACCCCATTAACAGTCTTCAAGTGGTGTCTCTCACTCACCAGGCCTGAGTGGGGGTCCAATGACCAGTGCCCCACATGTCCTGCGTGTCTTGTGGGGGGAAGGAGCCTCGCTCTCACGGTCATGCCCCTGTGCACCTGGGGCTGGAGGTGGAGGTAGTGGTGTGGCAGCCCAGGCTCTGCTCTGACAGAAGCTCCCTTTCTGTGGACAAGTCTCTCCTCACTCCTCTATCCTCCCTGGGAACTCAGGAGCCACAGCATACGGGCACCTCTGGCACCAGGACCCACCGTAGGGAATTTCTCAGAAGCAGGGACCAGGCCTCTTTATGAGGCACGGGGGCTAGGATGCCTCATACCTGGGAGGGCCTTGGACTCAGCTAACTACCACCTGGGGTCTCCTACCCACCCCCTTCCAGTAGAGGGCCCTTCGATTCCAGGGCCCCAAGACCCTCCACCACTTTTGACCCTGACTGCAGAGTCAGGGATCCAGAGACTGCCTCCCAGATGCTTTTCCTGGAGGCTCCCAGAAGTCCCTGAAGCTGTTATACTCAGGGTTAGTTATGATGAAGGATGCAGTTAAACTCAGCAAGGACAGGTGTGGAGCAGAGTCCAGCCTCCTCAGCTGTAGCAGCCCAGGAAGCCCACCTGAGTTCTGAGGTGCAGGGTTTACGATGTGCCCGACCTCAGCCTCCAGCCCCCCGGGGACTCAGGAAGCCCCACCACGCACCATGCCATGACGACAGACCAGCCTGGAAGAGAGGCCCAGGGAGCAGCGACACCCCCAGCAGACTCAAGGTGACTCCAGAGCCAGAAGCAGAGGCCTGGGCTCTGTGCACAGGTGAGCCCCCAGCACACAGGGCAGCGCCTGTCCCACGTGGCCAGCAGGGGCGTACCAGGTCAGCTAGTGTTTGCGGGCCTCAATCTGTGGCCACTGGCCACACTGGCCTGCTCTGCTCACAGAGCGAGGCCGACAGAGGGACAACAGGGTGGAACAAAGCCAGGTAATGGTCAGGCTGGGTGAGAAAGGGTCCCAGGAGTGAGAAGCCAGCTGCCCTTGCTTGTGAGCTGAAAGCTGACGTCCACCCTGTGGTCAGTTACGTCTCCCCACATCCCCTGTAGGGCTGCGTTTCCCAGTCCTGGGGCAGGGTCATATGTGTGCACACAGCAGGATGCACAGCAGTGCATACAGCAGGCCTGACATGCAGTCGAGACCTGGTGAGGTAGGAGCATCCCGACAGGCAAGGGGCCGACTGTGGGAATGGTGCTGGGGTGAAGCATTTAGGAGCATTTGGAGGGAATAGGAGCATTTGGAGGGAACCCTCGCCTGTCAGCACATGACTGAGGACACTGACCAAGGGTCGGGGAAGCCCAGGGAGGGTCCTGGGTCACCCCTGAGGCTGGACGAGGGGTGCGGGGCACGGGTGTCAGAGCTGCTCGCTGCTGGGTGACGCCGAGCCCCGCACCCCTGGAAACCACTCAGTGTCCAGCTAGACTGCAGCCAGGAAGAAAAGGGAAGCCCACCGACACAGCTGCAAACACCAGCCTGAGGCGTTCCCTCTCCTCTTCACCCGGCGTGGAAAAGGGCGAACTGAACTGGAGAGAGATGGGGATGAGGTGGGAAGCGTGGGTGCTTGGAGCCTAGAGAGGAGGGTCTCCCAGTGAGGGGGTGAGGCCACAGGGAGCAGGAGGGGCAGGGGGACGGGGGCGATGGTCAGTGAGTGCTCGGCACTGGGGAACGTCCATCGTCCTTCGGGCCAGCCCCTTTCCCGAAGGCGGGGTCTATAAGCACAGGGGCCTCTGCCCTTGGAAGGGGGTTTCTATCTGGATGGTCCCCAAGGCTGGATGTTGGTGGGGACACGGGCCAATCTGGCAGCCATGGTGAAGACATTGCTCTCTCTGAGGAAATGAGGTGCACACTCAGTCCCCGATCTGTGGACGGTCTAGTCCTCTGCGGGTTTTGGGGTCAATGGAATTGATCCTCACTCCATGGGATACATGGAGGGGAGGGGTGGATCCGTCCTGGCCCAGCTGTGCCTGGGCTCTCGGGAAGACCTCTCTGGCCCACAGACTCATAGGCGTCAGTCACTACGGCTCTCAACACCCTCCTTGGAGAACAAGGTGCAAGGGCCTGCCCTGTGAAACGAGGCGCCTCCGTTGGGGGCTGGAGGGTCCCTTCTCAAACAGCCACACTCAGGGCAGGAGGTGGGTAAGGGTGACCTGCAGGCACTCACCGTGGTCACTACACCACTGTGGCTACTTTCTCAGGCCTGGGATGCCCAGTGAACGGGAGGCAGGCAGCCGTACCACAGGGAAGAGTGGTCTTTCTGGACCCTGGGTCCCTCCTCCGGGACGGGGACGGGGTTATGTCCAGAGTGGGGGCAGCTAGTGACTGCCCTGGGTTTCAACAAGCACGACGCCCAGGCCTCCACAGGCCAGGTTTGGGATTCCTGTGGCCCCAAAACAGAACACCAGATGCGAGTGGGGAGATGTGAGGGGTGTAATAGGGGACACTTACCCTCAGGCCTGGAGCCCTAGATCCAGGTGCTGGGGGCCTGCTCCTGCTGCAGGTTCTGTGGTCAGTTGTTTCCAGGTCTCTCTTTGCCCACTTCTGTCTCTGCTCTCACCTGGCCTTCTCCCCCATGAGGACTGCTCCATTTAGGAGCATTTGGAGGGAATAGGAGCATTTGGAGGGAACCCTCGCCTGTCAGCACATGACTGAGGACACTGACCAAGGGTCGGGGAAGCCCAGGGAGGGTCCTGGGTCACCCCTGAGGCTGGACGAGGGGTGCGGGGCACGGGTGTCAGAGCTGCTCGCTGCTGGGTGACGCCGAGCCCCGCACCCCTGGAAACCACTCAGTGTCCAGCTAGACTGCAGCCAGGAAGAAAAGGGAAGCCCACCGACACAGCTGCAAACACCAGCCTGAGGCGTTCCCTCTCCTCTTCACCCGGCGTGGAAAAGGGCGAACTGAACTGGAGAGAGATGGGGATGAGGTGGGAAGCGTGGGTGCTTGGAGCCTAGAGAGGAGGGTCTCCCAGTGAGGGGGTGAGGCCACAGGGAGCAGGAGGGGCAGGGGGACGGGGGCGATGGTCAGTGACTGCTCGGCACTGGGGCACGTCCATCGTCCTTCGGGCCAGCCCCTTTCCCGAAGGCGGGGTCTATAAGCACAGGGGCCTCTGCCCTTGGAAGGGGGTTTCTATCTGGATGGTCCCCAAGGCTGGATGTTGGTGGGGACACGGGCCAATCTGGCAGCCATGGTGAAGACATTGCTCTCTCTGAGGGAATGAGGTGCACACTCAGTCCCCGATCTGTGNCCCGAAGGCGGGGTCTATAAGCACAGGGGCCTCTGCCCTTGGAAGGGGGTTTCTATCTGGATGGTCCCCGAGGCTGGATGTTGGTGGGGACACGGGCCAATCTGGCAGCCATGGTGAAGACATTGCTCTCTCTGAGGGAATGAGGTGCACACTCAGTCCCCGATCTGTGGACGGTCTAGTCCTCTGGGGGTTTTGGGGTCAATGGAATTGATCCTCACTCCATGGGATACACGGAGGGGAGGGGTGGATCTGTCCTGGCCCAGCTGTGCCTGGGCTCTCGGGAAGACCTCTCTGGCCCACAGACTCACAGGCGTCAGTCACTACGGCTCTCAACACCCTCCTTGGAGAACAAGGTGCAAGGGCCTGCCCTGTGAAACGAGGCGCCTAACGGAGGGGAGGGGTGGATCTGTCCTGGCCCAGCTGTGCCTGGGCTCTCGGGAAGACCTCTCTGGCCCACAGACTCACAGGCGTCAGTCACTACGGCTCTCAACACCCTCCTTGGAGAACAAGGTGCAAGGGCCTGCCCTGTGAAACGAGGCGCCTGCGTTGGGGGCTGGAGGGTCCCTTCTCAGACAGCCACACTCAGGGCAGGAGGTGGGTAAGGGTGGCCTGCAGGCACTCACCGTGGTCATTACACCACTGTGGCTACTTTCTCAGGCCTGAGATGCCCAGTGAACGGGAGGCAGGCAGCCATACCACAGGGAAGAGTGGTCTTTCTGGACCCTGGGTCCCTCCTCCGGGACGGGGACGGAGTTACGTCCAGAGTAGGGGCAGCTAGTGACTGCCCTGGGTTTCAACAAGCATGATGCCCAGGCCTCCACAGGCCAGGTTTGGGATTCCTGTGGCCCCAAAACAGAACACCAGATACGAGTGGGGAGATGTGAGGGGTGTAATAGGGGACACTTACCCTTAGGCCTGGAGCCCTAGATCCAGGTGCTGGGGGCCTGCTCCTGCTGCAGATTCTGTGGTCAGTTGGTTCCAGGTCTCTCTTTGCCCACTTCTGTCTCTGCTCTCACCTGGCCTTCTCCCCCATGAGGACTGCTCCCCCCTCACACAGAGGTCAGTGACCTCATCTCAACCTGGACAGCTCTGCAGTGGCCCATCTATACACAAAGNTTCCAGGTCTCTCTTTGCCCACTTCTGTCTCTGCTCTCACCTGGCCTTCTCCCCCATGAGGACTGCTCCCCCCTCACACAGAGGTCAGTGACCTCATCTCAACCTGGACAGCTCTGCAGTGGCCCATCTATACACAAAGTCCCATTCTGAGGTCCTGGGAAGTCCAAGTTCCTGGGCCTCTTGAGGTGACAAATCCTGGTGGTCAACACAGCTTGTGGAAACGTCGGAGGGGGGGGGGGACGGGGTTCCAAGGCCGGAATCCAGAAGCCTCTTGGAGGAAGCAGTGTCCCGACTCAGGGAGGACAGATGGACAGGCAGAGGCAGGAGGAAGGCCAGCTAGGGGACCACCCCTGCCCTCTGGGCAGTGAGCAGTCTCTAGAGGGCCAGGCAGGATGGGGATGTCAGAGGCAGGTGGCCTGGTCTGCAACATGGGCATCACTTAACAGCAACCATAACCCATAACCCAGCCTGCACACCAGTCTCAGCCCTAACGCTAACCCTTCAAACCACCAACACCAAGCCAAATCTAATCTAATCACACAAGTATGTAATAATAAGAAAACTACACCAGTATACCGTATAAACAGGAAAGCAAGAATTCTCCACAAAATTAGAGCAACATGGAACCATCAGAACATTGAATGGATGGTGCCATAAGCAATATCTCTGCACCAGAAATGCCAGGTTGTTCCACATATTAAAACTAAGCTGTGTATTGAACCACTATAAACTGTGAGGCAGAAACACATGATCATTTCAGTTCCTGCAGAAGAAGCTATAATCAAAGTCCAGTGCTATCTCATGATACAAACACTCCAGAAAGTAGGAATAAAAGGAAATCTGTTCAATGTGAGAGGAGCATACAAAGCCACATCAAGCTTCATGCTCAACATAAAACAGTGAAAGATTTACTCCTGAAACTGGGAACAAGGACAGGAAGCCGGCCTTCACCACTGTTACTCAATAGGGTACTGGAAGTGCTACCCAGAGGTCTGAGGAAAGAAATAAAAGGCATTCATACATGAACAGAAAAATTAAAACTGTGTCTGCTCACAGAACACAGATCACACTATCTTATATGCAAAACTTCCTATAACCACGAAAAATTATTTCACTGGTCAACTAATTCAGCAGTCATAGGACAAAATATCACGTTACAAAAACCTATCTTATACATATACACTAGCAATAAATAATCTGAAAATGAGCTTATAAAAATAATTCCATTTAAACGTTAACATTAATATTTAGGGATATATCTAATCAAGACACAAAATTTGCTCTCATGTACATAAGGTTGTCTGTATATCTGAAATTACTGGAAAATAAAATACTTTTCAAAACACCATGTCAAAACCATGCCAGAAAAGCAAAGAAAATATTAAACTTCCATATAGAGGCCAAGCCTTATCCAGATCCAGTTGACTCAAAATCTACATGGAATTCAGAAGGCACTGTGGGAAGACTATATGAGGGCTTCCCTACAGAGGCTCTGTGTGACCCCATGGACTACAGCCCTCCAGGCNACACCATGTCAAAACCATGCCAGAAAAGCAAAGAAAATATTAAACTTCCATATAGAGGCCAAGCCTTATCCAGATCCAGTTGACTCAAAATCTACATGGAATTCAGAAGGCACTGTGGGAAGACTATATGAGGGCTTCCCTACAGAGGCTCTGTGTGACCCCATGGACTACAGCCCTCCAGGCTCCTCTGTCCATGGGATTTCCCAGGCAAGAACACTGGCATGGGTTGCCATTTTCTTCTCCAGGCGATCTTCCTGACCCAGGGACTGAACCTGGGCCTTCTGCATTGTAGGCAGATTCTTTACCATCTGGGCCACCAGGGAAGCCTGACCCTGATGCTGGGGAGGATTGAAGGCAGGAGGAGAAGGGTACAATAGAGGACGAGATGGCTGGAGGGCATTACCGACTCAATGGACACAAGTTTGAGCAAGCTCCTAGAGACGGCAAAGGACAGGGAAGCCTGGTGTGCTGCAGTCTATGGGGTCGCAAAGAGTCGGACACACTCAGGAACTGAACAACAACATAAAGGACTTCCCTTTCCTCCCTGTCGTGGACAACCTGGATGTGGCAGAAACTGGGATTTTAAATTCCAATTTTCTACATCATTCCACCAAAAAACTAATATAAATAATAAATGAATTCAGTAAACATGCAAAATAAATACACAGAAATCAATTGCATTCCTAAACAATAATAATGAACCATCCAAATGTGAAAAAACTATTTATAATTGCATAAAAAAAAAAAAAACCAAGGAATAAATTTAACAAAGAATGTCAGAGACCCATACACTGAAAACTTTAAGACAATGATGAATAAACCAAAGAAGACACAAACCACTGCAAAGATAACTGTGCTCATGGAACAGAAGAATTAAAGATACTTCTGCTCACCATGAATATTCATCGATAATTTGAATATTCATGGCTGGACTGATGCTGAAGCTGAAGCTCTGATACTTTGTGCCAAAGTATTGATGCAAAAAGCAGACTCACTGGAAAAGACCCTGATGCTGGGAAAGACTGAGGGCAGGAGGAGAAGGGGGTGACAGAGGATGAGATGGTTGGATGGTATCACTGACTGGATGGACATGAGTCTGAACAAGCTCCTGGAGTTGATGATGGACAGGGAAGCCTGGCCTGCTGCAATCTATGGGGTTGCAAAGAGTCGGAAACGACTGAGCGGCGGAACAACAACTTGTGTTCATGGAACAGAACAAATACCCTTGTTAAAATGTCCATTCTACCCAAAGCACACAGTGAATGCAATCCTTCCTAAATTTCCAATACTTTTCACAGAAAGTGCAAATCCTCCTAACATTTGTGTGAATCACAACGGACCCCAAATAGCCAAGGTGACCCCGAGAAAGAACAGTCTGTAGGCAGCACCCTCCCTGACTCCACACTAAATCTGGTGAAGCTACAGTCACCAAAACTGCGGAATTGGCACAAAAAACAGGCACAGGGCCAGAGGAACAGGACCGAGGGCCCAGAATTCAGCCCACATGGATGGTCCGTTATCCATGACAAAGGGGCCGAGGACTCACCAAGGGCAAGGACAGTCCCCACAATAAACAGAGCTGGGAAAACTGGACACCACATCCAGAGACGGGCCCTGGACACCGTCGACACCGCACACCAAACTGACCAAAACCCCCGCTTTCCACCGCGGCCTTCTGGGTCGTCTGATAACTAGTCATTCGCACACAGGAAACCTCACCAAACTCCTCCTGAAATTTCCTCACCTTTTCCTCTCGACGTCGCCTGAGTCGTCAGGATTCCCAGCTCCCATCAGTGTGGACGCCGCCCCGTGTTGTCCTGAAGCCGAAACCCCAGCGACCTCCAAGGAGACTGAGCGCTCACCTGGGAGTCCCAGCCGAGGCCCCGCGGTGCCTGAGCAGATAAATCTCCCCGAGCTACGCGAAGCCGGAGCTGCAGGGAACACGCATGCGCTGTGAGTCAGTGACGCGGGCTCAGCGCCCCCCTGTGGTCAATAAGGAAAGTGCAGGCCACGCCTCACTCACAGGTCACGGGGCACAGCGGCCCCTGCTGGCAGAACTGCTGAGTCTGTTAAACTGGAAAGCGAAAGTCGCTCAGTCGCGCCTGACTCTTTGCGATCCCTTGGATTATACAGTCCATGGAATTCTCTCGGCCAGAATATTAGAGTGGGTTGCCTTTCCCTTCTCTAGGGGATCTTCCCAACCCAGGGATCGAACCACATTGCAGCCGGATTCTTTACTAGCTGAGCCACTAGGGAAACCCATTAAACTGTAAATTCAAACTCAAATGAAGACAATATCCCATAACTTTTCAAAAATAGGTAAAGAACAAAGAATTGAAAACCATATAGAATGAAATAAATGTAGACATAAACTTTATGAGGTACACAAAATTCACTCAAAATTATTTATAGACAACATGAGAGGTTGCTGCTGCTATCCGCGTGCTACGCTAAGATTTGCTGCCTCCAGAGGAGAAGAATTTGATCCGGGGCTAGAGACGAGGCTTGACTACTGGAGGTTTTTGTGTAACAGAATTTTATTCAAGTATAAGAGAGATCGGGGGAAGACAATGGCACCCCACCCCAGTACTCTTGCCTGGAAAATCCAATGGACGGAGTAGCCTGGTGGGCTGCAGTCCATGGGGTCGCTAACAGTCGGACAGACTGAGCAACTTCACTTTCACTTTTCTCTTTCATGCATTGGAGAAGGAAATGGCAACCCACTCCAGTATTCTTGCCTGGAGAATCCCAGGGATGGGGGAGCCTGATGGGCTGCCGTCTATGGGGTCACACAGAGTCGAATACGACTGAAGTGACTTAGCAGCAGTAGCAGCATAAGAGAGATAGAGAAAGCTTCTGACATGGACATCAGAATGGGGCAGATAGAATGCCCACTTGCTAGTTTTTAGCAAGGCATTTTGTGTCTGTTAGTGAGCTTCTAATCAGATAAAAGAAACACCTCAAGGGTGAGGGGAGTTTCACCAGGCCCCCCTCTCACAATATGCATTTTTGAGATATGATGGCACAAGGTGTGTGATCTCTGGCCATAAAACAATTGACATGAATACTGGTTTGTTGAGCCATTATCAGCCCAAGGGTTGAGAAAAGAAAAAAAAAAAGTTAGTCTTAGGCAGAACCTGTTTGGTCAACAGAGAAGGGGAAAACAAAAGAAAACAAAAAACGTCTGCCACTTGCAGTTTATTTCCCCCTGCTGCTTGGGGACCTCTGGCCTTCCTGTTACCTTCTCACACGTTTTAAATGCAAAACTATTCAAAATTATAGAAGAAAACATAAAACAAAATTGACATGAGCTTGGGTTTGGTCATGTAGATCACAAGCTTTGTAGTTGTAACACACAACACAAAACATACCATTCCAGAAAGAAAGGCAAGAGATTCCACAGACCTTATAAAATTAAAGGTTGCTGCTGTTGTGAAAACCGCATTCCAAAAAATCAAAAGACAACTGGGAAACAACTGGGAAAAAAATATTTGCAAACACATATTCAATAAAGGTTTTATATACAAAGAACTCTAACACAACCCCATTAAAATTAGGAAAGCTCTAAATGGACACTGGGTCAAAGGAGGTACACAGTACACAAAACTGTGCCCAGGACTGGGGAGTAGAAAAATAATGGTCCAGCTGACTCTTCGAGCCATGTGTGACTTTGGACTAGTCCTGTCCCTCCTGGAAGCCTCAGAGAGACAGAGAGGGACCAAGGGGAAGAGAGCCAGTTGAGCTCATACCTAAGTAATCCTGACCATTCTCACCACTTTCATTCAACATGGTCTAGCAGCAAGAATACTGCAGTGGGTTGCCATTACCTTCTCCAGGGGATCTCCCCGACCCAGGGACTAAACCCAGGTCTCCTGCATTTCAGGCAGATTCTTCACCATCTGGGCCACCAGGGAAGCCCTCCTTGACTTCAAAATATACTACAGTAATAATACTCAAGATGGTATGGTATGAGAATATAGACCCATGGGACAGAATTGAGAGCCCAGAAGTAAGCATATATATAGAGCTGACTCATTTGAAAAGATCTGATGCTGGGAAAGATTGAGGGCAGGAGGGTACAACGAGGATGAGATGGTTGGATGGTATCACTGACTCAATGGACATGGTTTTGGGTGGACTCCGGGAGTTGGTGATGGACAGGGAGACCTGGCGTGCTGCGGTGCATGGGGTTGCAGAGTCGGACATGACTGAGCAACTGAAGTGAGTGAAGTGATATAGTCAATTCATCTACGTCAAAGAAGGTGAGACTACACAAGGAGGTGAGACTACACAATGGGGAAAAGAGAGTCTCTTTGGTGAATAGTGATAGAAAAACTGCACATATATGCACAGGAATCACACTGGAATCCTTTCTCATGTCATCTACAAAAGGAACCTCACAATGAATCAAACACTTCAATGTAAAACCTGAAGCCATAAAACTGCTAGAAGAAAACACAGGCAGTACACTCTTTGACATCAGTCCTAGAAATATTTTCTGCATCTGTCCCCCCAAGCAAGAGTAACAAAAGCAGAACAAATGAGACTCCATCCAGCTGAAAAGCTTTCCAATGGTAAAGGAAACCATTCACAAAATGAAAGGCAACCTGAACGTGAGAAGATATTTGCGTACAATATTATCTGAAAAGGGGTTCATATCCAGCACAGATGAAGAACTGACACAACTGAACCTCCAAATACCCAATTAAAAATTGGGACTGAACATTTTTCCAAGGAGTAAGTACAGATGGCAAAGAGACACATGCAACTATCATCGATATCACCTATCATCTGGGAAACACACATCAAAAGAACAAGGAATTTAGGTTATCACCTCACACCTAAAGTAAAAAAGACTAACATCCAAAACATAATAAATAAGAAGTATCAGCGAGAATGTGGAGAACCCTCATGCATTTTGTTGGGAATGTTCACTGGTACAGCTACAGAATAACCATAGCTTTGACTGGACGGACCTTTGTTGGCAAAGTCTCTGCCTTTCAATGTGCTATCTAGGTTGGTCATAACTTTCCTTCCAAGGTTGGTCATAACTTTCCTTCCAAGGAGTAAGCATCTTTTAGTTTCATGGGTGCAGTCACCATCTGCAATGATTTTGGAGCCCAAAAATATAAAGTCTGACACTGTTTCCACTGTTTCTCCACCTATTTCCCATGAAGTGATGGGACCAGATGCCATGATCTGAATGTTGAGCTTTAAGCCAACTTTTCCACTCTCCACTTGTACTTTCATCAAGAGGCTTTTAAGTTCCTCTTCACTTTCTGCCATAAGGGTGGTGTCATCTGCATATCTGAGGTTATTGATATTTCTCCCGGCAATCTTGATTCCAGCTTGTGTTTCTTCCAGTCCAGCTTTTCTCATGATGTACTCTGCATATAAGTTAAATAAGCAGGGTGACGATATACAGCCTTGATGTACTCCTTTTCCTATTTGGAACCAGTCTGTTGTTGAATGTCCAGTTCTAACTGTTGCTTCCTGACCTGCATATAGGTTTCTTAAGAGGCAGGTCAGGTGGTCTGGTATTCCCATCTCTTTCAGAATTTTCCAGTTTATTGTGATCCACACAGTCAAAGGCTTTGGCATAGTCAATAAAGAAGAAATAGATGTTTTTCTGGAACTCTCTTGCTTTTTCCATGATCCAGTGGATGTTGGCAATTTGATCTCTGGTTCCTCTGCCTTTTCTAAAACCAGCTTGAACATCTGGAAGTTCACGGTTCACATATTGCTGAAGCCTGGCTTGGAGAATTTTGAGCATTACTTTGCTGTCTAAGTCTGGGGTGTGGGAGAGTGTGAGGTAGAGAATGAGAAATGACTGCTAATGAGTATGGGTTTCCATTTTGACGTTATGAAGATGTTTTATAATTAATGGCTGCCTAACAGTATTCTTGCTTGGGAAATCTCATGGACAGAGGAGCCCGATGGGCTACAGTCCTTGGAGGTGCAAAAGAGTTGGACACAACTTAGTGACTAACAACAGTGAGTGTAATAAAAACGAATTGTAACTTTAGATGAGTGATTATAAGCTGTGTTTTATATCACAATAAAGCCCCCCCCAAAAAAACTCATCCTCTGACACAAATCACATCAAGATCCTCTGTACCCCACCTGCTAGAGTAATGGAAATAAAAACAAAATAAACAAATAGGACCTGATTAGACTTAAAAGCTTTTGCATAACAAAGGAAGTTATATGCAAGGTGAAAAGACAACCCTCAGAATGAGAAAAAATAATAACAAACAAAACAACTGACAAAGAATTAATCTCCAAAATATATAAGTGGCTCATGTAGTTCAATATGAGAAAAACAAACAACCCAATCAAAAAGTGGGCAGAAGACCTAAACAGACAGTGTTCCAAAGAATACAGAGATGGCTAAGAAACACATGAAGAGATGCTCAACAGTGCTCACTATTAGAGAAAAGCAAATCAAAACTACAATGAGGTATCGTCTCACACTGGTCAGAAAGGCCATCATCAAAGAGTCTATAAACAATAAATGCTGGAGAGGGTGTGGAAAAAGGGAACTATCTTACACCGTTGGTGGGAATGCAAACTGATACAACCACTATGGAGAACAGTAGTAGATTCCTTAAAAAACTAGGAATAAAAACTATCATACAACCCAGCAATCCCACTACTGGGCATATGCCTTGAGAAAACCATAGTTGAAAAAGACACATGCACCCCAATGTTCATTGCAGCACTATTTACAATAGCTGGGACATGGAAGCAACCTAGATAGAACCTAGATAGCCATCAGCAGATGAATGGATAAGGAAGTTGTAGTATATATACACAAAGGAATATTACTCAGCTATAAAAAGGAACACATCTGAGTCAGTTCTAATAAGGTGGATGAACCTAGACGCTATTATACAGAATGAAGTAAGTCAGAAAGAGAAAGACAAATACCATTTATTAATGCAAATGTGTGGGATCTAGAAAGATGGTACCGATGAGCCTACATACCAGGCAGCAAAAGAGACACAGACAAAAAGAACAGACTTTTGGACTCAGTGGGAGGAGAGGGTGAGATGACTTGTGGGAGAATAGCACTGAAACATATAAAAACAGATAGCCAGTCGGAGTTTGATTTATGATGCAGAGCACCAAAAGCCGGGGCTCTGTGACAACCTGGAGGGATGGGGTAGGGAGGGAGGTGGGAGGGGAGTCCAGGAGGAAAGGGACACATGTATGCCTATGGCCAATTCATAGTCATGTACGGCAGAAACCACCACAATACTGTAAAATACTTACCCTCCAATTAAAGTAAATGAAAACTTTAAAAACTTACCAAATTTGTGAATTTTTATACAGCAATTTTAATATTGAAGATAGTAGAAAAAGTAATATTTTGGCATAATATACTTTATTATTTCAAGAAATGTAAAAACTCAGTTCAGTTCAGTTGAGTCGCTCAGTCGTGTCCGACTCTTTGAGACCCCATGAATCGCAGCACGCGAGGCCTCCCTGTCCATCACCATCTCCCGGAGTTCACTCAGACTCGTCCTTCGAGTCTGTGATGCCATCCAGCCATTTCATCCTCTGTCATCCCCTTCTCCTCCTGCCCCTAATCCCTCCCAGCATCAGAGTCTTTTTCAGTGAGTCAACTCTTCACATGAGGTGGCCAAAGTACTAGAGTTTCAACTTTAGCATCATTCCTTCCAAAGAAATCCCAGGGCTGATCTCCTTCAGAATGGACTGGTTGGATCTCCTTGCAGTCCAAGGGACTCTCAAGAGACTTCTCCAACACCACAGTTCAAAAGCATCAATTCTTTGGCGCTCAGCCTTCTTCATAGTCCAACTCTCACATACATACATGACCACAGGAAAAACCACAGCTTTGACTAGACAGACCTTAGTCGGCAAAGTAATGTCTCTGCTTTTGAATAGACTATCTAGGTTGGTCATAACTTTTCTTCCAAGGAGTAAGCGTCTTTTAATTTCGTGATTGCAATCACCATCTGCAGTGATTTTGGAGCCCCAAAAAATCAAGTCTGACACTGTTTCCAATGTTTTCCCATCTATTTCCCATGAAGTGATGGGATGGATGCCATGATCTTTGTTTTCTGAATGTTGAGCTTTAAGCCAACATTTTCGCTCTCCTCTTTCACTTTCATCAAGAGGCTTTTTAGCTCCTCTTCACTTTCTGGGATAAGGGTGGTGTCATCTGCATATCTGAGGTTATTGATATTTCTCCCGGCAATCTTGATTCCAGCTTGTGCTTCTTCCAGTCCAGCGTTTCTCTTGATGTACTCCGCATAGAAGTTAAATAAGCAGGGAGACAATATACAGCCTTGACATACTCCTTTTCCTATTTGGAACCAGTCTGTTGTTCCATTTCCAGTNGCATATCTGAGGTTATTGATATTTCTCCCGGCAATCTTGATTCCAGCTTGTGTTTCTTCCAGTCCAGCGTTTCTCATGATGTACTCTGCATATAAGTTAAATAAGCAGGGAGACAATATACAGCCTTGACGTACTCCTTTTCCTATTTGGAACCAGTCTGTTGTTCCATGTCCAGTTCTAACTGTTGCTTCCTGACCTGCATACAGATTTCTCAAGAGGCAGGTTAGGTGGTCTGGTATTCCCATCTCTTTCAGAATTTTCCACAGTTTCTTGTGATCCACACAGTCAAAGGCTTTGGCATAGTCAATAAAGCAGAAATCAATGTTTTTCTGGAACTCTCTTGCTTTTTCCATGATCCAGCGTATGTTGGCAATTTGATCTCTGGTTCCTCTGCCTTTTCTAAAACCAGCTTGAACATCAGGGAGTTCATGGTTCATGTATTGCTGAAGCCTGGCTTGGAGAATTTTGAGCATTACTTTACTAGTGTGTGAGATGAGTGCAATTGTGCAGTAGTTTGAGCATTCTCATGCATTGCCTTTCTTTGGAATTGGAATGAAAACTGACCTTTTCCAGTCCTGTGGCCACTGCTGAGTTTTCCAAATTTGCTGGCATATTGACTGAAATGCCAAAAAAAAAAAAAAGATTTGTGCAGTATATGGAGAAACTGTTGTGACTGTTTCACCATGTCAAAAGTGGTTTGTAAAGTTTTATGCTGCAGATGTCTCACTGGATGATGCTCCACAGTCAGGTAGACCTGTTGAAGGTGACTCTGATCAAATAGAGACATTAATTGAGAACAATCAACATTGTACCACGCAGAAGATAGATGACATACTCAAAATATCCAAATCAAGCGTTGAAAATTATTTGCATTAACTTGGTTAATCACTTTGATGTTTGGGTTCCACTTAAGTGAAAAAAAAGCTTCTTGACCATATTTCCATATGCAATTCTCTACTGAAACATAACAAAACATCCCGTTTTTAAAACGAATTTTGATGGACAATGAAAAGTGTATACTGTGCAAAAATATGGAGTGGAAGAGAATGTGGGGCAAGTGAAATGAACCACCACCAAACACACCAAAGGCCAATCTTCATCCAAAGAAGGTGATGTTGTGTATATGGTGGAACTGGAAGGGAGTCCTCTCTTCTGAGCTCCTTCCAGAAAACCAAATGATTAATTCCAACAAGTACATTCAATTAGACCAATTGAAAGCAGCACTCTCATTGTCCTGAATTAGTCAACAGAAAATGCATAATCTTCAATCAGGATAATGCAAAAGCACATGTTTCTTTGATGATCAGGCAAAAACTATTACAGCTTGGCTAAGAAGTTCTGATTTAGTCACCATATTCAGCAGACATTTCACCTTCAGATTTCCATTTATTTCAGTCTTTACAAAATTATCTTAATGGAAAAAAATTCAATTCCATGGACAACTGCAAAAGTCTCCCAGATCAGTTCTTTGTGCAAAAAGATAAAAAGTTTTTGGAGGACAGAATTATAAACATGCCTGGAAAATAGCAGAAGGCTGTGAAACAAAACAGTGAATACACTGTTCAGTAAAGCTCTTGGTGACAATCAAAACTGTGTCTTTCATTTTTACTTAAAAAAATAAATAAATAAATTTTTGGCCAGCCCAATATAATATTGCCTGTCATTTATATATCATTTTTTTAGAGGGAATTTTCTTGTAGAAATTCCTTTTAGGGGGAATTTTCCAGTGGTTAGAACTCAGTGCTTTCACTGGAAGAGCCTGGCTTCAATCCCTAGTTGGGGAACCAAGATCATGTAAAACAAAAATTAAATAAATAAATAAATTTAAAAATAAGAAAAATACTCTTTAAAAAGTAAGAGTATAGTGAGAGAGGGAATTTTCTTGTAGAAATTCCTTTTAGGGGGAATTTTCCAGTGGTTAGAACTCAGTGCTTTCACTGGAAGAGCCTGGCTTCAATCCCTAGTTGGGGAACCAAGATCATGTAAAACAAAAATTAAATAAATAAATAAATTTAAAAATAAGAAAAATACTCTTTAAAAAGTAAGAGTATAGTGAGAGTAAAAAGCAGATGTCACATGAAACTTAGAAAGGATGCAGGTTGAAAGGAAAACATCTGCTGAAGTTTGACTCGCAAGCGGATCAGACAAATTGAGGAACTGAAGAGGAACAGTGATGGCATGCTACTGGAATGTTTGTTTGTTTAAACAGGCTTTATCGGAGAAGGCAATGGCACCCCACTCCAGTACTCTTGCCTGGAAAATCCCATGGACGGAGGAGCCTGGTAGGCTGCAGTCCATGGGGTCGCTAAGAGTCAGGCACGACTGAGCGACTTCACTTTCGCTCCTCACTTTCATGCATTGGAGAAGGAAATGGCAACCCACTCCAGTGTTCTTGCCTGGAGAATCCCAGAGACAGTGGGCCACTGTCTATGGGGTCGCACAGAGTCGGACACAACTGAAGTGACTTAGCACCAGCATCGTTTTTTGTTTTTTTTTTTTAAGAAAGTTTTGAGTTCACAGCAAAATTAGACAGAGTACAGGGAGGTGTCTTAAGCTCCCTGCTCTGCTATTCCCACCCACCACCCAGGTACTCAAAGCCTGCTGCTCCCTGACACACTGATTCTGTGTGTCAGTTACTATGGATTGATCTACGTGAAAACATCACGGTCACCAGAGTCCAGCATCTACACTAGGCATCACTCTTAGTGTTGTACATTCTACGGGTTTTGACGACTCTTATCTCACCATGAACGTAACACACTGTATGATTTCCTATCTTAAAAACCCTCTGTGCTTGACTTGCTTATCACCCCCCTCCCCTCAACGCTGCCACAAACTCCTGGCTATGCACTGATCTTTTCACCCTTTCCGTGGTTTGCCTTTTCAGGAATGTCCCAAGTAGTTGGTATCCTGAGCTTTGCCTCATTTCCAGATTGGATTCTTTCAGTGAATAATATGCACTGAAGGTTCCTCACCTGTCTCCCCATGACTCCAACTCTCTCATGACTTTTCAGCACTGAAAAACATCCTGTTGCATGGATGAAGCCAGTCTATGTGTCCATTCACCTTCTGAAGGACATCTTGGTTGCTTCCAAGTTCTGCCAGTTATGAATAAATCTGCTATTAAAGTCCTATATAGACTTATATAAGCACTAGATGTAAGCATTCAACTCATTTGGGTCCATGGAACCAAATAGTTCAATAGATGGATCATACAATGAGAATGTGTTTCATTTTCAGAATTTCTGAAGATGGTAGCTGACAGCATGTTAGCATACTGAGGAATTAAGCCAAGGAATGAGGTAGAATTCAATGATCCCAGCAAGAAAGATGTCGCCAAGACAAAACCACACTTCCACCCTCTGAGGGTTGACAGCTTATCCTGAGAACAAAGTGGACACAAGACCGATGCACAGGAGAGAAGCATCCACATTTATTTCCCCTGAGTTTTACATGACCCAGAGCACCCTCCTAAGGAAATGAAGAAAGACCTGGAGAAGTGGCAAAACATAAATGCTTTTCTGTTGAGTTGAACAAAGAGAGGTGATTGTGAAAAAGGAAGTACACTATGTAGGGAGGCTAAGGAGGACGAGGACTGCAGTCTAAAAGGTCTGTTTGTACAGAATCTCTCTGCCCTTGACGTTAACAATGTCATTCACCTTCCAGCAGATGAAGGACATATTCTGTAGGGGTGGGGGTGGATATTTTCTCTCCTGTTTCCAGAAAGAAAGAGGGGAAGGCTCAACACACCCTTTTTGCACTTGCTGTCTTGAGGGGGTTGCTTTGTTTTTGCTGTTGTTTGAAGTGTCTGTCTGTATGTTTATGTATGTGTTAGTCACTCAATCATGTCTCACTCTTTGCAACCCTATGGACCCCAGGCTTCTCTGTTCATGGCATTCTCCAGGCAAGAATACTGGAGGAGGGTTGCCATCCCCTTCTCCAGGGGATCTTTCTGATCCAGGATCAAACCCCAGTGTCTTGCATTGCAGGCAGATTCTTTACCATCTGAGCTACCTGGGAAGCCCCAAAGTGTCTGAAGCTCAAGACAATAATCTGGTTTCCTTTACATCTAAGTCCATTACCTGGGGTTTGCTTCTGATGGGAGAAGGGACACCTTTTGCTGCCACGACGGGCCAGGCAGGCAGAAGAGGATAAA
This sequence comes from Oreotragus oreotragus, assembly GCA_006410675.1. Classification (NCBI taxonomy): domain Eukaryota; kingdom Metazoa; phylum Chordata; class Mammalia; order Artiodactyla; family Bovidae; genus Oreotragus; species Oreotragus oreotragus. The sequence goes on from SJYX01002266.1 coordinate 116,789, forward strand.
ATGGGTGCAGGCCGGTGTCTGTTCTTTTCTCATGTATTGGAGAGATGAGTCTGCTCTTGCTGGATGGTATATAATCTCTCCACGAACAATCCAGCAAGATATCAGCAGAAAAGAGGAAGAAAAAGGGTCAGGAGGACATGGAGAAGACCACTGATAGATGCTGGGGTCTTCTGAGCAACGGTTTTGTGGGAGGCACACACACATCCCAGTCTCTGGACCACCATGTTGATGGTGGATTTGGGGTGTCAGTCATTTTGAAGGTATGGTGCTTCCACTGGGCCACTTTGGGGCACTGTGTCCAGCTCCCCTGAGCAAGGCCGTCATGGTGACATGAGATGGGGCCCACCAGGGATGGCACTGTGCCAGAGAAAGGGACAGCAGTAAGTCATTGAGCTGAAGTACTTCTGAGAGAGTGACTCTGAAGTGGCTGAGGTAGAAGGGGACCAGCTGGAGATTTGTCAGCTGGTTTCCTGAGTTGGGTGTTATTATCTGGATGAGGAAAAAGAGCTCGTAAAGGGGAGGTGTTTGTACAAGGGGTCTGGCAAGATGGGAGGGTGCAGGTCAGTCTCTGTGCCAAGAAATGCAGAGAATCTGCAGAGGCTCAGACTCAGCTTTTCTCAGAAATAGGCCCAGAGAGGAGTTGGCCTCGGTTGTCACAAAAGTTTTGGCACCTCAGCAGTCATGATAGAAGGCTTCCAGAAGGAACTAATGTGCAGAAGCCAGCACGCCTCCAGCCCTGCAGCCTCAGGCCTCAGCTCTCAGGTGGTGTACCTTTCACAGGAGAGATTGATTCCTGCTTCCGAGGAGACCGACAGGAGATGGAACCCTTAACCTTAACCCTTGAATTGTGCCCTTTTCACATGATGCTGGGGATATGAGAAGGATTGGCAGCTTGACTCTTTCAGGGAGATTCCTTCCAGTCTCCTGCCTGAAGATGGAGGAGGAGGAATCCCCATCCTCTTAGTCACACCTGATGGAGTGAATCCTTGTCAACCCGAGTTTTCAGCAGGAGAGAAGGGGTGTGTCAGGGGAAAGAGGGTGTGGGTCAGAGTTAGGTGCCACTGACCTCTCTGTTCTTCAAAGACGCAGCTGACTTTTCAGAGTGATTGTGTCTTCATTGTTGCCTGCTCCTACGTCAATATCCAGGACCTGCGATGGTCTGTTTCTTCTTGTTTTACTTTTCACTAGCTTTGCCTGTTTACCAGGATGTGGTTCAAAGTTGTTCTTTGTGGGCTCACTGTTTACTCCCTTCAGAAGCCACAAGGAGCCATGAGAGAATCTGTGGTTTTGGAAAAGTTATAGCTAATCAGAAACCCAATGTTTATTATTCAGAATTGTTTATGCTTTTTCCTGGAGCAAATAGTTACTGGAACCACAAAATAAATAATAAAAGTGAATATCTCTATGCTGTAACATTTAACATGGATTCATCTGAGCTTTATTTATTTACACACCAAGGTGAGCATCTGAATTGTCCCTTGGTGTGGGCAGCAAAATGTTTCAGTGAGCTCCCCCGAGTTGAGTGACAAATGGGAGCATTTTCTCTGCATTTAACACACACTAGGCTGGGTATTAGGAATTCACAGATATTGCAGCTTTCAATTCTCTGAGTTATATAAGTTACCGAACCAGGTTTGATTTCCCCATATTGCATATGTGCTCAGGTATGTTAGACTCTTTGTGACCCTGCGGACTGTAGTCCAACAGGCTCCTCTGTCCATGGATTTCCCAGGAAGAATACTGGAGCAGGTTGCCATGCCCTCCTCCAGCAAATCTTCCTGACCCAGGGTTGACCCCACGTCTCTGGCATATCTTGCATTCTGCATCGACAGGCAGATTCTTTACCACTGAGCCATCTTCAGCAAGCCAAATGCTGAGAAACCAAGCCATGCAGCTGAGAGGGAGCTTATCCATGAGGCATCCAAGTGTGGAGACAGAACAAGCCTAGTCCCCAGCCTCCCAGAAGGTGAAGGGCTTGTGATCTGTGTGGGTATAGCTGAGATGAGGGAAGTGTGGGGAAATGTAACGGGCAATGAAAAGAAGGTGAGGTAATTGTCCAGCTCAGGCACACCTCCGCTGCACACTTTAGAATACATGCTCAGGAAGTGGTAACGCCAGGGTGTTCCCAGGGGTTTGCTCTTGGCCCTCTGAAGTCAGATCAGTGAGTGGAAACTTGCACGTGCCCTGCTGGAGGGTCAGTGGTCTTAGCCCACCTTTAGTAGCTCAGTTCAAACTGCACGATCTGACTCCAAGTTCCTTCAACAAAAACAACTTGAGCAACATTATTTCGATTACATTTGAAGGACATACAAGTCTTCTGCAGCAACAAGTAAAGTGAGCTTAATCAATCAAGGCAGGTTACAGGACTTAACTTATGATTACTTCTTTTTTAAGTGAAAAGTCAAAGTCAAAGTGTCCAACTCTCTGCAACTCCATGGACTGTACAGTCCACAGAATTCTCCAGGCCAGAATACTGGAGTGGGATCTTCCCAAACCAGGGATTGAACCCAGGTCTCCTGCATTGCAAGTGGATTCTTTACCGTCTGAGCCACCAGGGAAGTCCAAGAATACTGGAGTGGGTAGCCTATGCCTTTTCTAGGGGATCTTCCCAACCCAGGAATTGAACTGGGGTCTTCTGCATTATAGGTGGACTCATTACCAGATGAGCTGCAAGGGAAGCCCTCATTTTTAAGTAAGCCAAGTGGAAATCTTCTCTCCCTTTTTTTTCCTTAAAACTCATAGTTTACCGCTCTTTATTAAGTATCCGTTTGTGAAATATTAAATTATATAAAGAATCCAAGTGTTGGCAAATGGCCTGTTTAAGAATATTGTACTTCTTTGCTGTGCAACCTTGGGCTTTAGGAAATGATACAGGAGTCATACAATCCACATGGAAAAGGACAATAATTATATCATGTGTGCTAGAGAGTTATACTAATAATAACAATGTATACAGTATATCTGACTTAGAATATGTGATAAATGAAACAAAACTCATGGAGTTTGTTAAAACTAATGAAATCAGTATTCCCTTAATGTGAACTGTGGCTCCAATATTCTTAAAATTTCCATAATTGTCATGTATCTATCAGTTATTATTGTTAATAACTTATTTTCCTAATTATAGTAACTAAAAAGACATGCAGCATTAGACACTGATACTTAGTGTCACAGAGTCACAGTTACCTTCATTATAATTCTATGACATAAAATATACTGAAACTCAAAATGGCTAAATAGTATAAAATCACATAGCCCTGAAGAAGTGGTATGATCCAGATGAAAACTATATCTGATAAATGCTAATGCTATGCTCTTACTTGCTTTATTTTACTCAATTTCCTATAATGGCAAAGAAACTTATTAAAATCCCAATAGAGTTCTCCAGATTATACCTACCTTTCTTCCCATACACATGGAAGAGAAAGAAAAATATTAATATCGATATGTGTGAGATAAATTATTTTTCCTCTAAATATCTTAAGTTAAAACCACACTGTGTTGTACTGGATTTATTAGTGTTACACTTTGTTGCTTTGATAGGCTGTGAGGTCCTGCAAAGACTGGTAAGAGTGTTCTGGATCTATTTGTATTAATAACAAGCACTTTGCAGGAGTTTCATGAAAAGCCTGTGGAAGAAAGGAAGGAAGCTATGCAGGCAGGCAAGAGAGAGGAGAGACTAGCTAATACTCCCAGGGTCTAAAAACAAGACCCCAGGACTCTGGAGTTCTGAAGCAACAGCACTAAGGGGCTGAGGGAGGGAAAGCATATAGCAAGAAGCTTTAGGGTGTGCTGCAGCCACAAGCAGGAACTAAAAGATTGTGTCATAAAATATATACACGGAGTTGAGAAAGTAAAAGGGAATAAAGTTAGCCACCATGAGCAGGATGGAGTTAGCGGCCCCTTTCTCAGGAGACGTCCTACGGGTGAGGCTGGAGTAGTGGACGTAATGCACTCTCCGGCAGGGACTATGCAGGAGACACACCATGTGGACGCTGGCCAAGATTATAAGGACTATTAATATGGCACCCACAAAGCAGACTGGGATTACAGATATTCCAGACAGGGAGAACTTGTACTGGCAAAACAGGAGGTTCTCTGTTCTGAAAACACTGTTATTGTCCCAGGAGACACTTATCTGCATGGGAAAGAAGGAGTTGGTTGCCAGATTCAGGGTCCAGCAGAAGAGGCAGGAGGAGCCCACGTTCTTTGACGCCTGGCCCTTGAGGGCTGCCCAGGCCGCACTCCTGGGGCTAATGGTGATGGCCCACAGGCAGCTCAGCAGGCAGGTGGTGCAGAGAGAAAGATCCCGGGAAACCCTGTGCATGTAGTAGGTGACTCTGCACCCAGCGGTCCCCAGGGCACCCGGGAGTCCCAGCACACCCACCACATGAGGTGTCCCCTTGGAGACGAGAACCAAGGAATTGGCCACAGCAAAGTTGGACAGAACCATGCCTGTGGGCTTTGGCCTGTGTGCAGTGAGAAAGGACGAGCTATAGGTGGACAGGAGGAAGGCATTTCCCAGAATGCCAGCTCCCACCTGGAAGAGGAACACAGCCTTCAGGACCATGACACCAGTAGTGTCTGGGCACGTCTGTGCAGGCGTGTGGCCGGGGAACCAAGTGGCCTGGGACATAACAAAATAGCATGGTAAGCCCAGGAATCACAGGGACCCTGGGCCTCACCATCTGCACTGAGAGAGAAGGAATCACAGGGACCCTGGGCCTCAACATCTGCACAGACAGAGAAGGAATCACGGGGACCCTGGGCCTCACCATCTGCACTGAGAGAAGGGATCACGGGGACCCTGGGCCTCACCACCTGCACAGACAGAGAGGGGATCACAGGGATCCTGGGCCTCACCATCTGCACTGAGGGAAGGGATCACAGGGACCCTGGGCCTCACCATCTGATTTTAGAGGAACAAACTCATAAACACATTTAACAATTAAATTTAAATTATCAGAATAAGAAACGTGCAAACATCTGGAGGAAGTAACATCAAGGAATATAAGGCTGTCCAGATTCCAGGATACCTGAATTTGGTTTTAGAATGAAAAGGAGACCAGCAAGGGGAAAGCCAGGGGGATTAGCATGATAACCAAAAGTGCTGAATGAGCAATGAAATGAGCATGACATACAGAAGCTCTGGTCATCAGTAGCCATGCCTGAGGTCTACTGGATACACATGGTCAACATTTAGCAACTGAAGATACAGGAGATACATTCAAAGATAGGGAAGAGAAAAATAATAAAGAGACCAATATATCTATAAAAATGCAGACATACAAACATATACACACGGTGACAGTCAGAAGTCGGGATACGTGTGCTTCTAGATTTCCAATGCCAAGTAATTTACTGAATACTTGAGAGTGTTTATAGTCACCTTACTTGACCTACAAATTTGCTGCAAACTACACATCTCATCTGTATGTAAGAGGCTTGGAGGAAAAGTCATAAATGTTGTGTGATGCACACAGTCATCAGGTCGTAAGCTGCTGCTGGGATCGTGCTCACCTCCTTCTGTTCCCAAGCTCTGCTTTCTTTTCTTCCCCTTTGTGGTCTCATTACGTGGAATGTTAGGGAACCTGTCACTTCTTATACCAGAAATGACATAATTCAAAGCAGAGACCCTCACATTTTCACACAAAGATTTTGTCATGATTTATGGGCTGTATTATGACCCCAAATGCTAAAAGCAAAACCATTTCTGTCTCTGAGACCATGTCCAGGCAGGCGGCGGTGAGCCAAAGCATAGCACTGCCCTTTCTTCACTGAGAAAGCAGAAGGGTAGAGAGAGTCAGAGGCAGGCTGGAATTCAGCACACATGGAGCCTTTAGGACAGACGCACCTCCCCCACACTTCCGGGGGGTCAGAGTGCCCGCCACAAGCTGCCACAGCCCACACAGTCCCGCTGAAAAGGGGCCCAGGCAAGACCGGGTGCCACCTGAGCCTGGAGGCCAGGCTCTTGTGGGCTCAGATCCGAGCCTCGAGCACCTCCGCCAGCAAGCACGAGCTCACCTGCAGCCCAGCCCTGGCCTGAGCCCCGAGGACACTCAGACTCCCCTGCGCTGCTGGGCCTCGGGTAGGGGGTGACCGGCAGGGTGTGCAGCGGGTGTCTGCAGCCACTGATATAGGCATGGGCTTTGCGGGTCTGGGCCCAGAGCAGCTGTCACTGTGTCAGCTGCACCAACACTAAACAGGGAGTCTGAGTATCTCCAGGGAGCTATGACGTGTGTCCCAGGTGCGAGTATAGCAGCAGTTACCTGTGATTAAGCAGGAGGCCCAACAAGCAGCACGCGCTGCCGAAGGGAAGGTCTTCCAGCTCCTGGGGCTACAGGGCGAGGTTTATGCCAACTGGGGGGCGGGGAGTATTGCTCAGTGGGGGACAGGGACCCTCCCAGCCGGTCTCCCACGTGGGCTCGCTGTTGTCCCTTCTAATAGGGCTTCCCCTCTAAGTCCAAGGTGACCCACGGATGGTCCCCAGCTGTGCACCACCGCTCCCAGCCAGGGGCAGATGCTGTGTTTCTAGTCCTGGCAGTCCTAGTCCCTTCCCCTCCAGTCTCATCCCTGTATACAGGATGTCAGGGGTTTGCAAACATCTTCCAGCCTGCATGATCCTGACACAGCCTTGATGACTTCTAACCACGCCATCGACTCCCAGCTACGGTTCCTTTGCTTCACGAAGTTTTCTTAGCTGTGCCTTTGCTTCTTAGATTTGCACCTTCTGTGAAGTGAGCTGGCGNCCTGCATGATCCTGACACAGCCTTGATGACTTCTAACCACGCCATCGACTCCCAGCTACGGTTCCTTTGCTTCACGAAGTTTTCTTAGCTGTGCCTTTGCTTCTTAGATTTGCACCTTCTGTGAAGTGAGCTGGCAGTCTGGTGGGGGTGTGTGTGTGAACGGGGCCTCCCTGCTATGCCCACACCCTGAGCGGGGAGGAGTTGCATGTCCTCCGCTCAGTGGGCAGGAGATGAAGGGAAAGGAAGTAGGCGCCGGGATCGCGGATGTTCCTTCTTCCCCGTCCAAGGAGAGGAGAGGATGCCAAGCAGCCCCTCAGGTCAGAGACTGGCCCAGCCCGTGCCTTCCTAGTCCCTTGGGAATCTTTCCCTGGACAAAGTGCTGGGGGAGAGGCTGCAGCCCGGAGCCTGGAGGAAGCCTTGGGTCAAGGGATCGCGGATGTTCCTTCTTCCCCGTCCAAGGAGAGGAGAGGATGCCGAGCAGCCCCTCAGGTCAGAGACTGGCCCAGCCCGTGCCTTCCTAGTCCCTTGGGAATCTTTCCCTGGACAAAGTGCTGGGGGAGAGGCTGCAGCCCGGAGCCTGGAGGAAGCCTTGGGTCATCTTGGGAGCAGATGGGCAGCTTGGGGAAGGAGTCCTGCACCTGGCCTGGCCAGAGTGTGGAGATGCAGTGGCCACTCTGGAAACTCGGCGGTGCCCCCAGCTCCCTCGTCATCCCAGCATCCCCGCCTGTGATGGGCCTTCTCAGGACCCTCCCCGCCCACAGCTGTGCCCCATCAGCCCATCAAGATCCCCTGCTCCAGGCCACTGCCACTCCTGCCCTTCTACCAGAGCACTCGGGCCTTTGTGCTGTTACAACCACACACACACAGACACAATACAGACAGACAACACAAAACACAGACACAGATAACCTCACACACAGACACACACACTTACCATACGGGTGGCTTCCCGAGGGACACATCCTCTGATCCCTAAATTAAGTTTCTGTCTCACAGAAACTATAGCACTGAGTCATGGGCAAAATTACACACTCATCTTTTTGTGTGTGCAGCACGTCTCCATCTGAGATATTGACTCTTGGTGTTTCTCTCTTTTTCTTGACTGGCCTCAGTAGGCATTTGTGAACTTTGTTTCTTCAAAGAACCAAGTTTTGACTTTGATAACCTACTATAAATTTTTTAATGTTTTGTTCATTCCTCCTGCTTATTACTTCTGCTTACTATCCTGATGACTCTCTCAGTTCAGTTCAGTCGCTCAGTCGTGTCCGACTCTTTGCGACCCCATGAATCGCAGCACGCCAGGCCTCCCTATCCATCACCATCTCCCGGAGCTCACTCAGACTCACGTCCATCGAGTCAGTGATGCCATCCAGCCATCTCATCCTCGGTCGTCCCCTTCTCCTCCCGCCCCCAATCCCTCCCAGCATCGGAGTCTTTTCCAATGAGTCAACTCTTCGCATGAGGTGGCCAAAGTATTGGAGTTTCAGCTTTAGCATCATTCCTTCCAAAGAAATCCCAGGGCTGATCTCCTTCAGAATGGACTGGTTGGATCTCCTTGCAGTCCAAGGGACTCACAAGAGTCTTCTCCAACACCACAGTTCAAAAGCATCGATTCTTCGGCGCTCAGCTTTCTTCACAGTCCAACTTTCTTTCACACATGACTCTCTAGATCACTGATTTATCATTAAAGGATATTAAAAGATATGACTCAACAGCCAGGTGAAGACTACAAAGGAGCATCTGTCCTCTGAGGCCTGGGGCCGCACGTGGAGATGGGTGGAAACGTGGGTTCCCTGCGTTTAAAGCTTTCTGCAAAGGGGCCAGGAAGCTGACTTTAGGGTTTTTATGGAGGCTTTCTCACATAGTCAAGATTGACTACATCGTTATCCATGGGTGATTGACAGACCCCCAAGCCACCCTCCCCTTCCCAGAAATCAGGGTGGTCCTGAAAAGCCCAACCCTCTGTTCACAGGCTGCTTCCCCTGGCAGCCAGCCCCATTCTGAAGTGCTTCCAAAAGTCACCTTAGTCACATAACAAAAGATAACTAGTCACTCTCAACACCTGCACCATTCCAGTGGTTTGGGAGTTGGAGCCAGAAGCTGAAGACAGAAGCCAAATACATGAGAAATATATTGGGACCTATGAATAACCAAATACGTATTTCTTCTAAGTCACAATACCATGTAGCACTTTCCATTTTCTTGGGGGGGTCGACGATTGGTCTGAATAGCCTAGCTTGCCAGATTCCCAAAAAAGAAGACAAATTGATTACAATTAATTTTCAAATGAAAAAGTCACCTGTAATACCTCACCACACCCAAAGTAAGAGCTAGTTTCATTTTTACAAAGGGCTTTTAACGTAACTTTTAAAAGTGTACTTATAAGTAAATTGTGTTCTGCTGCATTAATCTAATACAAAAACTGACATCTACCCAGGCCACATTATTTTCCAAAATTTCTATGGAATGCAATATTGTAACCATTGAACATTTGAGTTGTTTCCTGTTTTCTTCTGAGAAATGAAGTCTTTAAAGCAATATCTGTGGAGCCAGACTGCTTTTGTTTGTATTTTGCTATATAGCCTTTGGCAACTTCTTCAGTTTCATCATCTATAAAATGGAGCTAATAATGGGACCTACTTCAGAGGTAAGGTAGCGATGTGAATTAAATGTATTAATTACACAAAAGGTGCTATAAAATATGTCGGGACCATAAAAAGCATTTAATTAAGGGAAACTTTTTAAATTGTGGATTTTAATAACATGGTGATTAATGTCACCAGGCATTAAATTGTCCTGTTATCCCAGTCTCATTATTGCCATATTATCTAATTCCCACCACAGTACTCAAAAGAACTTTTAATTGATTGTATCTCTCCAACTGAAGGCTTCACAAAGACACTTGGGATGAGAGATCATCTTTCCTCACCAAGAACCATCTTCCAGACACTGCAGTATATGAGGCCTGGCAGTGCCAAGGCAGCTGGAGGTCAAGGCTGGGGGGCAGAGAGCAAGTCACAAACACCACTCGGCTACGACTGATGGAAAGAGGGGCTACCAGCATTGTCAGTTCTGTGTAGACAGCCCAGCATCCCTACCAGGAAAAGGTTCTGAAATGGGATGCTCAGTCAGCTCAGGGAAGAAACTCCAGAACGCTAGAAATGTGGCAACAAACTGATGGTCTTCTCAGACTTTTGCACACAACAGAGCTCGTGCTGGAAAGAAGCTGTGTTCTGTGAATGTTAAAATGCCGTCAGCCAGAGCAGCGTTTTTCTTTTGAAACACATATAATTCATGCTCACAAGGGTCCTTGGATGCAAAAGTCCTGATCAGAGGATGCTCTATTCAAATGGGGACAATTGGTACTAGAGAGAATTTTTGTGTTTGCAAAGAAAGTGGGAAAGCATTCAGCAGTAAAAGTTCATCAGTAACTCAACACCACATAATTCACGTGGGAGGGAAATCCAAATGCACAGAACATGGCTAGGCCTCATCTGCAGAGCACACCGTCCTCAGCACCTGAGAAGCCATTCTAGGGGAAAACCTTTTCAGTGTAATGAGTGTGGAAAACTCTTCAGCCTCACCACATCTTTCATTCAGCACCAGTCAATTCATTAGAGAGACAACGCACACATGTAGCAAATTCAGAGAAAGAGTTCAGAACAATTCCTTATTCAAGGACTTCCCCGGTGGACCAACGGAGGGGACAAAGGTTCGATCCCTGGTCCAGAAAGATTTCACAACCAAGCAACTAAGCTCACAAGCCACAGCTACTGAGCCTGCACTCTATAGCCTGTGAGCCACAACTACTGCGCCTGCGAGCCAGACCTACTGAAGCCAACATGCCCTGGAGCCCTTGCTCGGCAACGAGAGAAGCCGCAGCAATGAGAAGCCCACACCCTGCAGCTCAGAATGGCCTTTGCTCACCATGAGAGAAAGCCTGCACGCAGCAGTAAGGCCCAGCACTGCCAAAATCAAATAAATAAGTTTCTGAAATTCCCTCACTCAACATAGGGAATTCACACTGGGGAGAAAGCCTATGAATGTGGGGAATGTAGGAAAGCTTTCACCCAACGCTTCATCCTTCACTGAGCACCAGAGAATTCACAGGGCAGGGAAGCGCTAAAAATGGGGTAGTGGTGGATAAGGCTTCAGTGACCTCACAGCACACAATCAGCAGCAGTCCATTCACACAGAAGAGGAACCGCATGTATGTTTTGAATGTGGGAAGACCTTTCAAGGACACTCGGCTCTCAGTGAACATCAAAAAGCACAGTGGAGGGAAACCTAGTCCCTACATATATGGTGAGAGTGAGAAGGCATTCAGTCAGGATTCCCACTTATTGATCATCAGGGGACACAGGAGAGAAACCCCACAGATGCAATGACTGTGACAAAACTTTTGACCAGAGCTCCTGTCTTGCAACACATCCAGGAGGTCAGAGGTCACCCTGGAGAGAAACCACCAAGGTAACTGGTGTGCAAAATGCTTCTGAAAAAGCACAGCAAACATTTCATTCCAGAGAAGAACTCTAAGTGGAATAAATGTGGAAAAACCTTCAGTCAGAGCTTACACCTTACAGTATATCAGAGAATTCAGTCAAGAGAACTCTGTAAAATGCCATGCCTGTGCAAAAGCTTTCAGTCAGAGCTCACACATTACAAGTCATCAGACAATTCACACAGAAGAAAAATCATATAAATATAATGGATATTGCAAGTTTTCAACCAGAACTCACATCTTAAAAAAATGCCATCTAATTCACTGGTAAAATAGCTATAAAAACGTATTTCATAGCCTTAGACAATATCCTCTCTAGTCTGAATCAGTTATTTTTTATTATATAAATTACTATTTCTAATAAGTTTTTTTGAGTGGAGTCTTAAGGATTTTCTAGTTAATATCCTGTCACCTGCAAGTGCTAAGATCTTCACTTCTTCCTTTCCCAATGTATCTATTTTCCATGTTTGTTGCTGCGCCTAGGATTTCCAGTACTATGCTGAAAGAAAGTGGTGACAGTGGCCATTCTTGTCTTGTTTCTGCCTTTAGACAACAGCTTTCAAATTCTCACCACTGAGTATAATATTAGCTGTGAGCTCGTCACATATGGCTTTTATTATATTGAGATGTGTTTCTTCTATACCCACTTTTTCTTGAGTTTTATTTTATTGGCTGTGCTGTACAGCTTGCAGGATCTTAGTTCCCTGATCAGGTACTGAACATGGGGCACAGCTGCAAAAGTGCTGGGCCCTAACCACTGGACCCACTTTGTTTAGAGTTTTAGTCATAAAGAAATGCTGAATTTTGTAGAACACTTTTTCTTCATCTGTTGAAATAATCATATAATTTGTATGGTTCATTTTGTTATGTGGTATATCACATTGATTGGTTTGCAAATGTTGAACCATTCTTGCCCTAGAATAAATCTCATTTTGTCATGGTGTATGATCCTTTTAATATAGTTTTGAATTCGCTTTGCTAATACTTTGATGAGGATTTTGGAATTGATGTTCTTCAGAATTACTGGTTTGAATTCTTCTTTCCACGTGATACCCTGCCTGCTTTTGCTATCTGGTTAGCCCTGGGCTGTAGCTCACTAGGCTCCTCTGTCTATGGGATTTTTCAGGCAATAATACCCTTCTCCAGGGGATCTTCCTGACCCAGGGATCCAACCCATTTCTCTTATGTCACCTGCATTGCAGGCAGATTCTCTTCTTGCTGAGCCACTGGGGAACCTTATCAGATTAATGCTGGCTTTGTGAAATGTTTGGAGGATTCCCTCTTCTATATTTTGGAAGGATTTGAGAAGTATTCGTATTAATTCTTTGAATATTCNTTTTTTTTTTTTTCAATGTAAATAATTCTTCAGTTTAAAAAAGGGACATCAGAGTTGGCAAATCAGTAACTCATTTGTTATTTCAGAATAGTGACTTTAGGAGTGGTGGAGATAGAAAGCCATATTCACGGGGGTAAACAGGTAGAAATATAGAATTCTTATTTGAAAAGTTTTTCTTTTTTAAGTAATTGAAGCTACTAGAGGGTACAGAATGGCTATGAGTGCTTTCAGGACAAGAGAAGCTAGAAAAAAGAAAAGATTTGAGAAGCAAGTGATAGAGTGAGGTTCTAGTGGAGAATGGAGCACAAGATTTAAAAAAACTTAGGTATGACCTGGAAAGACATGTTATATTCCAAAAACAGAACGAATAGAAGAGGAAGAAATTAAGCCTTAAGAAAATAAACTTTAAGATGAAAGTGAAAGTCTCTTCACCCTGGCTGAACTCAAACTTCCAAATAAAGTGAGGCAGGAGACAGATGGCTCTCAACTGAAAAGCTGGCGTTTGTGCCCTGTGGACAGAAACTCCAAGATGAAGAAGAGAAGGGGCTAGGCCCTGACCAGATGAAAGACCACATTTCTCATTCTTGAAGTCACGGAGACCTGCCTACCTACACACGCACAGAAAGGCTTCTTGAAGGTCAAAAAGGGAGGGGGTGCCACCCCAGAGTAGTGATGTCAACCAGCCCATAGGTCTCTTTGCTAGAATCCATTGTATCTAAGAGATCCATCAACACATGTGGGAGGACCCTGAGATATACCAAAATACAAACTCAAAACCAGGCAAAGCAAGATGATTGGCAGAAAGAAACATAGAACTGCCCCACATAGGTAATCCAAACTATCAGGAGGGCAGAACTCTCGCTGAGTCCACCTGTGTATCTATCCACATGCACCCTTTTTCCTCTTAATAAGCACTTTACTTGCTTCTTTACATCCCATCTCTATGTGAAAATTAATTTCTACACAGCTGACGGGCAAAGGCCTTGTCACTGGTCACTGGTCTCTGGTGGTCTAGAGGCTAGGATTCAGCATTCTCACTGCCTGACTTCAACCTCTGGCACAGAACTAAAATCCTGACTTCAAGCAACTGCAAGCCACGGCCACCCAGGATCAAAAGTAGCAAATGAGATCATCTACTGAGATATAGCTACCTCTACCTGGAGAAGGAAATGGCAATCCACTCCAGTATTCTTGCCTGGAGAATCCTGTGGACAGAGAAGCCTAGTAGGTTACAGTCCACGGGGTCGCAAAGAGTCGGACACGACTGAGCGACTTCACCTCACCTACCTAGATAGAAATATTTTAATTAGCTTTGTTGCAGGAAGGGGGACCCCTTCCAGAGCCTGAAACTGGGCTCTTGTCTAACACTCAGAAATGAATTGTCCAAGGAGACAAAAGTGCTGACAAATCAAGTGATTTTACTGGGAAAGGGCACCCAGATGGAGAGCAGTAAGGTAAGGGAAACCAGGAGAACAGCTCTGCTAGCAGTCTCAGGTTTTATGGTGATGGGATTAATTTCCGGGTTGTCTTTAGCCAATCATTCTGACTCAGAGTCCTTCTGAACTCTTGCAGTTGGTGGTGGGTTATTAGTTCTGTGTTCCTTACCAGGACCTCCTGTCATAAAACAACTAATGCAACTGGTTACTATGGTGTCTGGCCAGGGTGGGCAGTTTCAGTCAGATTGCTTTCCATAACAGTTTCATTTACCAGATATTATTACAAAATAGTAAATATAAGTCATTTTACAGATGGGATATAATCTTTACACTTTGTCTAATATTTATAAAAAACTACAAGTCAAAAAGCATGTGTCTGGAGCTGATCCAATTGGAAACTAGATTTCTAAACAAAAACCTAGTATACAAAAGAAATGACTCCAAACATCTAAATATCCTGAGACATTGTTTTACTCTTGAACACAAACACCCAATGATGCCAAGATCCAAGGCCTTCAGGTTGGCGGGAAAATATAGCATATTCCCCTGAACATTAGCATCTATTGTAAGTCATCATCCTTCACATGCAATTGTTAATCAGGTTTTACACAGTTCTTTTGAAAACTTCCTTGGAGAAGCACTTAGTCTGCAAGACAAAATATCTCAGGACAGAGTATATACATTTCTTACTGAAATTTGACCCAGAGTTTCTGAAGCCAATAAAGTTCACTTGACTTTTTTAAAAGTTAGACTTCACCTTCAAACTTTCCACTCTCAAATGAAAGATATCAGAGAAAACATTCAGCACCACCACTGTCACAAAGAAAGGTGAGGTGGCCATGGTGGAGGAAAGGGAGCACGAGGCACTTCAAGAGTGCGCCAAGAGACACACTCAGGAAGCAGACAGCTGGAAAACACACACACTGCTCATCAGGTCTGACCGGGGTGGCATCTCTGCTCACAACAGACTATTAAACATAATCTGCCACGGGCACTCAGTTTATGAAATCAGGAAGGTGCACAGACTGCAGCATGTGTTAGTTCTCCTAAGCTCCATATTTCTATCAAGTAAGTTTAAGACACTTTGTTGGGTATATTTGTTTTGGAATGAGCAAAACAATGCACACGTGTGTGCATGCAAAGGCAGGGGCTCTCCCAGGCTGGCTGAGAATGCCCAGCAAGGAGGGACTGCCTGACAGTTTTCAGAGAACAGACTGTAGACATGCACTCAGGGCTGAACTCCTTCCAAGTGGCCTGGCCAATTTCCCAGTGCAGATGGTGGCCAAACAATCTCCTGAGAGAGATATCTAATGCTTTTGGACAAACCTTAGTCTCTTTCAAACCCCCTGAGCACCATGTTTTCATAGACTGAATTAGCAAAAAAGAATTCCCCCTACCATAAAAGGACTGTTGGACTAATAAAATGCTATTTCGTGACCTACACACAGATCCTAGATAGTGTAGTCTGGTTATTAATAGCCTGCACTCGAGAATTCAAAATACTTGTATGAGAATAACTGCTCTACCACATACTAAATGCATGATCTTGGGAAAAGACGTTAAATTTTCAGAAACGGATTTCCCTCTCCCATGACAGCCTATTGCAACGTTTTTTGGGGGACGAAATGAAAGAAAGAATATAAAGTGAAGTGAAAGTTGCTCAGTCGTGTCCAACTCTGTGACCCCATGGACTGTAGCTCAATGCCAGATTCCTCTGTCCATGGGATTCTCCAGGCAAAAATACTGGAGTGGGTTGCCATTTCCTTCTCGAAAAGAATAGATAGGTCAGCACATTTTCTGGTACATGGCAAATGCTTAATAAATATTAGCTGCTTAGAATGGATGTTTTTAAAAGGGAGAAAATTTTGTCAGTGTATTTGTCTATTTGCTTGCATATGCAAAGACTACCTCTGGGAGGATAATGTCATTTGCCCTCAATGAAGAAAAAACCTGGTAGTTGGGAAAGCAGTGCTAGTAAGACTTTTTCATTGTGTAGGCCATTTATGTCTCTTTTTTCAAAGAAATAAAACGCTTTAAATCTCAGTGTTCTTAATGTTTTAAATTTCAGAGTATTAAATTTTGGCTTTACCATTTTTTTTTCATTTCTCTTTATATTTATAACCAACAGTAAGGGAGTATTTCATGTTTTGCAAAAAAATATTTAAAGGTTATATAATAATCATAATTTTCCCAGTGATTATTAAGATCACTTTGGATGGTTTCAACTTGCAAGATCATTTTTATAATCCTGTACTGCCTTGAAAAAATAAGAATTATCTGTATATCCACCAAAGCAGAAAACCAATTTTTAAGTTAAGAGTGTCATTCTAAAAACACTTTTCCTGATTTTTGTCAGGCATTTCATTCATTTAATAAGCATCTTTGAATTATTATAGATAGTAAAACAGGAACCAATTTATTGTGAGTTCAAGAACACTAGAAATAGAGACAGTGTTCTTAAAGTTTAATAACACTAAGTACTATTAACATTGTACTGTGTGATTTATAAAGAACCTTCACATAAAATTAACTTATTCCCTATACCACTGTCTATTA
Source organism: Oreotragus oreotragus (assembly GCA_006410675.1). Taxonomy (NCBI): domain Eukaryota; kingdom Metazoa; phylum Chordata; class Mammalia; order Artiodactyla; family Bovidae; genus Oreotragus; species Oreotragus oreotragus. The sequence continues at coordinate 133,367 of SJYX01002266.1, forward strand.
TCCAGGAGCAGACTCCTTTGTGATGTTGCATTGCTCTTGGGAAAAAGGCAAAAGTATTTAATTTAGCATGACTGGCCCTGTCTAGTCTGCCTCATTAACTTCATATCCCACCTCCTTGCTCTCTCCACCCCAGCTGCACTGGCATTATTTTAGTCTCTAGATTCACCAGGCACACTCATGCCACAGCCTCTTGCCATATTGCTCTGTTTGCCTCCTTCCCTTTTCCATCAACTCACCTCCTACTTAATCTTCAGTTCTATAAGTGTCACTTTTGCTGGGAGGAGATCTTCTCTTTGCCCCTTCCAGAACTGCTTTCTCTCTTCTCCCCCTCTCTCCATCCTAACGTGCAAGAACATAACAAAGGGCTCAGTTTCCCCGCAGTTCCATCAAGGTATTTGTTCTCCCAGCTCCCTCCTTTCAATGTCACTGCAGGTCTGCAGCATTCCTCCACAGACTCAATGCCTCCTGTGAGGAAGGCAGCTCCCTCTACTTAGCCATTCTGTCTCTAGGCTTTAATAAGCCACTCTGTCTCTTGCTGTATTAGGCATGGGATGGAAATGTCCAATCCCTGCCCTACTTCCCCACCACTTATTTATAAATAGCTGCTTTATTATACTCTCTCTGAATTATCTTATTGGTGCCCTGTATCAGGATCCTGACTATAATCCTGTTTTCAGTCCTCCTAATAGTTCTTTCTCCAACATGATCTCCTAAGACTGATGCCCTCATGCTAGTTCAAACACTGTACAGTCTTGACTGCAATATACCAGACTGCTTACAGCTCCTTGTTGTTCAGTCACTCAGTTGTGTAAGATTCTTTGAGACACCATGGACTGCATCATCCCAAGCTTCCCTGTCCATCACCATCACCTGGAGCTTGCTCAAATTCATGTCCATTGAGTTGGTAACGCCATCCAACCATCTCATCCTCTGTCGTTCCCTTCTCCTTCTGCCTTCAATCTTTCCCAGCATCAGGGTCTTATTCAATAAATTGGCTCTTCCCATTAGGTGGTAAAGCATTGGAGATTCAGCTTCAGCATCAGCCCTTCCAATGAATATTCAGGACTGATTTCCTTTAGGATGAACTGGTTTGATTTCCATACAGTCCAAGGGACTCTCAAGTCTTCTGCAACACCATAGTTCAAAAGCATCAGTTCTTCAGCGTTCAGCCTTCTTTATGGTCCAACTGTCACTTCAATACACAACTACTGGAAAAACCATAGCTTTGACTATATAGACTTTTGGTGGCAAACTAATGTCTCTGCTTTTTAGTACACTGTCTAGCTTTGTCATAGCTTTTCTTCCAAGGAGCAAGTGTCTTTTGATTTCATGGCTACAGTAACCATCTGCAGTGATTTTGGAGCCCTTTTTACGCTTCATCTAAGTTCAGTCACTCAGTCGTGTCCAACTCTTTGTGACACCATTAATTGCAGCACGCCAGGCCTCCNGTTCGAAAGTTTCTCCAAATGGAAAAACATCTCATTCTTACCTTACACCCAGTGACTATAACCAGCTTCCACAACTCTTTCCAATTCAAGAATTCAACATCCTAAAGCCATTTTAAAATCCTTATTTTGGTAACCTTATTAATTTATATAATGGCAATATCAGGGCTTAAAATCTTTCAGGGAGGTTATGATCAGGATATTTATCTACTATTGATTCTCAAATATTAGATGCAGATGCATGTATAAGGAAATCTATCATTTGAAATATTATGGTTCTGAAAAACACTGAAAATAAGTTGAAGGAAAGTTCAACTCCTTGGAGATAGTACAATATAAACAGAGCAATTTTCAAGACTTCTACTGTGGCAGCAATACCAAAATGGTTAAGAGCCCAGATCTTAGAATAAAAAAGGCTAGATTTTAAACCTAATGTGAATTTAAGCAAATGACTTTTATTTTCCTCCTGTAAAATGGGAGGTAAATGTGATTATAAAAGGGCAACAATGAGAGATCCTTGTGGTGATGGCATTGTTCTGTTTTATGGGTAGAACTGAGTGAAGGGTATACAAGAGCCCTGGATTATTACTTACAACCTCATGGGAATCTAAGATTATTTCCAAATAAAAGGTTTAAAAAGTCACTCAAAAATGCTGCATTAAATTTTATATTAATTTCTAAGTCATCCTAGGCAATTACATGTTTTCTTTAATTTTCTAAGTGAAATAAAGTAGATTTCAAATTACTTCAAATTTAACAATGATATAACCAGAAGGTGGCGCTATTGCTTCATGAATATACCATATCAGAGACCTAGTCACTGTCACAAAAGCAACACACTAGGACCTTATGGATCAAAATTGTAAATGCAACAGTAAATTGCACTGAATACTGTAAATTCAGCAATATTAATACATGCCTTAAATGAGGTTTGACAAAAATGTGATTTTCATAAGTCATTAAAAAGTAGACAACTCACACAAACAATCAATTCTAGACCCACTTAACAGGGAAGTTTACGTATGGCAAATACAAACCCATCTATCTAAGTGAGTTTACAGCCATGTGCTGTGTGAAATGTCAAACCCCCAAAACAAGGAAGATTGTTATCAAATCTGGTACTAAGCTGTTACATCATTCCATTTTTATACGAACATTTTCTGCCTCACTGTTAGAACTGTTCATACAGACACAAGTGCGGCTTTAATAGAAGTAAAAAGACGACTGAGAAAGGGATCTCTTTTTCCTTCGTAAAAGTAACGAAGGTTTTAGAACTTTCTCATTTTTTTTAATTAAAAACATTTAAAATACTTTTCAGAGAAAGAAATTAAGTTGCACCAGTTAATATATCCTTATCCAGTTTCATCAGATGCTGGATACCCAGCAGAGGTGGACTATTTGTTATTAGCAGCAGGTTTGCGAGAAGCAGCCTCTAACACTTAATGGGGTGTTTTTACGAGTCGTGTCCACAGCCCATGTGTGGATCAGCATGTCCTCTGCACTCATTTTTAGTCACCTCACACCCATCTAACTAATAACCAAGCAATACAAGTGCAGCCCGGATGACTCAAATGATGCTTTGAACCCAATATAGTTAATACTGCCTTTGAGAATTTTTCTAATTAAGCAAAAATAAGCACATTTTCCCCAAAACACTCATCTTTCCTTGCACAATTTCTTATCCAGTTATGCCTTTCCAAGGCTACCAACTAATCAGTCTGTTCTTAAACAGGTAAATTCACGTCAATTAGCCAAACATATTTTGTATTTGTTTTATTTCATTGTTTACACAAGAACCGAATCAGTCCCGAGAAATAAGTTAGAATTAATTCTGAGTTTATTTTGAAGCATTACAGTGTTTAACCAGTTTGACGTATAAAGCTACCAGACATAAAAGTAAACATCGGGAAGCACACATATATTCCCATTCTGAGAGAAGACATGTTATATATACAAAAAAAAATGCAGAAAATATTAAGGTATTCAAAGTAATTCTTTGACAATTCAAATGTGACATATTTACAAGAAAAGTATATGTTTTAAAATAATTAAATAATTTTCATAGAATTATAAAAGTATTGAGATAAATATTAGAAGACCCTGACAATCACAAGAACATTTTCCTATGCTACTGAATGCAAGGGTAGTTCTATAAAAAGTCCCAAAATAGAGCTAATATTTTGCCACTATAAAATATATCAAATTACCAACACCAAAATATTAAAATGAACATGCAGTGTGGAAGCTGTACCAAAGAAAACAGCATTAGGCTCCTGAATATCATCAACTGTCTGCACAAGACTTCTTAGGTGTGCCCATGAGAAAAGAGCTTTCTAAAAGAGCCGAAGAAATGGATGCATCTGCAGAGAAAATAGCAACTTAAAACCTTTTCATTCTACCATTTTCAAATGTAGCTGCAAAAAAGAAGAAAAATCTAAATATAAGTTTCAAAAATAATAGCTTATGAATAAAAATGTTGAGTGGTGCATTCTTATGCATTTGGATTTTTAAACTGATGCTATAATTCTAGTGTAACAGATAGTAACTTCTGGACCCCACTCTGATTTAAGAAATCCACTCCCACTTTCTCGCTCTCAAAGAAAAAGTCATCTGAGAAAATGAAAAGGAGAAACAGCGACATGTATAAATTCGAAACAAAACGGTACTGTAATATGGCAAAATATCGTAAAAAAATAGCAGCATATGAAATTCAAGACTATTTTCTTAAAGCTAATGTTCAAGACTGAACCGTAGAAACAGTACTTGGTCAAACTGGTCTACTATTCAACACCTGAAACTAACGATGTTTGTTAGAGAGGAGCTTATATTTTTGACATCCCCATGATTAAAAGTATACTCAAATTTGTGCTTAAAACATGTATTGCACAGATAGTAGAATAACAACATTCTGGTATCTCTAACACAAAATGGTATGCTATTTAGCACATTAACTTATGCTACTAAAAATTAATTTTATCCCAATTGTTTAAAACCAATCACATAGGACTTTTGACCACATTAACCTCAAAACATTCCTAAACAAGATGAATACTTGAATACAGGTTACTAGTGATAAAAAGCAGAGCCTACAACCACATGACTAAGGGCAGTATCTTTACATATAAATGAGGTCTTCCAGTGATTCAAATATAGAAGAACTATTTACCAAATTTTGACAAGAAAATCAGATCTCCAAGAAATTTCATACCAAATTAATTTTCACTGAATAAAAACCAATAACTGTGCTGCACATCTTGACGAAGATTTTACAAACAAATGTCCAAGATATACCTGTCTGAATTCCAATTCTCCCCTTTTCTCCAACAGTGAAACCCACAACCCTCACTAACAGTTCAATAATACCCTCTCTATGCAAAATGCAGTACTCACCTCGAGATCCAGAGCATCAGAAATGGTTATCGTTTCAAAACTGTCCACACTGTAGTATAAATTTTACAGCACCACAGACATGAGTCTAGACATCTTTGTCTGGCAATATTTCAGTCAATAATATTAACCAGTAAGAGTGTAGAAGTGAACATCTAATAGGAAGTCACAGTAGCATTTTTAAAACAACCAAAGTAATTAATACGTATTTTTCATGTTTTAAATTGTGAAGCGGTTAAATTGTCAAATTCACTAGGAAAAAGTGTCTCACACACACACACAACACACTTTTATCATCCCAATGAGAACAAAGCTTCAGGCAGTTGATACTAACAGGGCTTTTTTCTTTCTTTTAAAGAAATTACATTTAGTTTGGCCACTTGCTATCTTCCTGGCTTACCAGCTTATAAAGAAGACGGCGAAGAGGCAGGATACTCCACGCATTAAAACCCACTTCCCCGTTATCATCTTTGGCGAGAAGCCTTGTGAAAAGGACCCTGAGGGCTGATGAGGCGGGTCAGGCTCCACGAGCCTCCATCTCACACGTCACTGACCGGAAGGCTTGCGTCATCCAAGTCCACGGGGTCACAACCTTGTTCCTGAGGGTCATTTTTACTTCGAGATCTTAGCAGAGCTTGTTCGGTCACTTTGGAAGCTGGTTCTCTTGGAGAGACAGTCTGGACCTTGAAGTTCCCTGGCTTGACCCTGGCAAGGAGATTCGTAAAATCCTCGCTTCTCCATGGGAAAGCTTGAGACCCAAGAGTTGCTGCGAGAGGCTGCGGAGTGTGGGGTGGCTGCTGCGGCACTGGCAGAGAGGAGAGCGTGTCTGGGCTCGGAAGGACTGTTGGCATGCTCCTCTGTATACAAGGGGTCGACAGCCTTCTGGCCTGCCGCATACAAGACGCTGATCTGCCGGGTCCCCGCTGAGCTACAATGGCACCCCAGGCGGCTTTAATCCAACTGTGCATCTCTTCAGGGCTATCAGCCTGCACATAGAAAGTTCGAGACGATGTTACCATTTCAAAGAGGTTGTCTCTCATCATTATGTCACTTGGCTTACATTCCTGGACTTTATGAACCTCCTTAAGTGGTATTACGCGGAGAGGTTCCTTTTCCGGTTCAGATTTGAAGTAGCCTATTGTGTTTTCATCCAATTGAAAATATCTTCTCTTCCAGTTTTTCATCACTGCTCCTTGTTTTACACAATATCCAGCTTTGATAACTGCACTCTCTGAAGGTGGTTTAGGAGTGAAGTAAGGAAGATGGCTTTGTGACCGCTTCAAATTATTTCTGTCAATAAAGTTCGAGACGATGTTACCATTTCAAAGAGGTTGTCTCTCATCATTATGTCACTTGGCTTACATTCCTGGACTTTATGAACCTCCTTAAGTGGTATTACGCGGAGAGGTTCCTTTTCCGGTTCAGATTTGAAGTAGCCTATTGTGTTTTCATCCAATTGAAAATATCTTCTCTTCCAGTTTTTCATCACTGCTCCTTGTTTTACACAATATCCAGCTTTGATAACTGCACTCTCTGAAGGTGGTTTAGGAGTGAAGTAAGGAAGATGGCTTTGTGACCGCTTCAAATTATTTCTGTCAATAGTTTCACCACATTCATTCACTTCTTCTTTCTGAGTTGGGGTAATGATGTGCACACCACCAACAACGTCAGTTCTGTAAGAGACCTGCTTCTTTCCACATTCGCCTTGGCGACTTGGGTTATCAGGAAGAGGCTGTGAGTCTAACGGCTTTGGGACTGTAATTTTAATAGCTTTGTTCAACACATTCACCCATTCTACTAGGTCCTGCTGATCATTGGCTTGCAGGAAATATTTCCTCATCCCTGCATTCATAACTGTGGATTATCCATGTACCATACAAAACTATCTTCTCTAGTATCCAGTATGAAGTACCTCCGAAGAAACGTCCCACTGTTTTCATTTTCTTCAATGTCTAGAAAACCACAAATGCGATTCTGACGATCCACATCAGGCATTTCTGGGCTTGAACATTACACATTCAAGCAGGTCCCAGAGTGGTGCGATTAGCAGCTGCTGGCCTCTTAGGGTTTCAAGACCTGGCTTCGCCTCCTCCGTCCTACCTGCGTGACCCTGGACGAGTCACTTCCAACTTTTTCCGCCCTATGGTCACTGCACCACGAAGGTGCTAGGGTAAAAAAAAAAAAGCACGAATACTGCAGGATGCCGGTGGGGAGACACTGGGCGGAGTCGACTTCTGACTGGGCGAGTCCGGCCCCTCAAGCCTCCCAGCTTTCGCTTCAGTAGGCGCCGCCCTCCGGAGCCCGGCCCCGCTCACCCCTGCCCGGCGCCGCTCCTCACACTCCTCTCGCCGAACTTCACGGGCGGCCCTCGGCCCCCGGAGCACCCGCATCACCACGGTCCTGGGAGGGGGGCTCTCCCACACGCACCCACAGCTGCTGAGAGCGGCGCCCACGACCTGCAATACTGCTCTTTACAGCATCAGACCTTGCTTCTATCACCACATCCACAGTCACATCCACAAGGGACACTCAAGAGTCTTCTCCAACACCACAGTTCAAAAGCATCAGTTCTTCGGCACTCAGCTTTCTTCACAGTCCAGCTCTCATATCCATACCTGACCACTGGAAAAACCATAGCCTTGACTAGATGGACCTTTGTTGGCAAAGTAATATCTCTGCTTTTGGATATCCTATCTAGGTTAGTCATATCTTTCCTTCCAAGGAGTAAGCGTCTTTTAATTTCATGGCTGCAATCACCATCTGCAGTGATTTTGAAGCCCTCCAAAATAAAGTCTGATTGTTTCCACTGTTTCCCATCTATTTCCCATGAAGTGATGGGACCAGATGCTATGATCTTAGTTTTCTGAATGTTGAGCTTTAAGCCAACTTTTTCACTCTCCACTTTCACTTTCATCAAGAGGCTTTTTAGTTCCTCTTCACTTTCTGCCATAAGGGATGTGTCATCTGCATATCTGAGGTTATTGATATTTCTCCCAGCAATCCTGATTGCAGCTTGTGCTTCATCCAGCCCAGCATTTCTCATGATGTACTCTGTATATAAGTTAAATAAGCAGGGTAACAATATACAGCCTTGACACACTCCTTTTCCTATTTGGATTTTCTTTATTACTCACTTTTCAAAATATCCATCCCACAACTCAGAAGTATTCTCTTCCTAAAAGCTTTGATACCCTCAGGCTGAAAACTTCTGGTTTGGGTAGCCATATGAGCTCCCATAACACTCTAACTGTCTCTGCTGCTGCTGCTGCTAAGTCGCTTCAGTCGTGTCTGACTCTGTGCGACCCCATAGACTTCAGAATATGGCGTTTATCACTCTGTGATTGACTTGATGCATTTGTCTTTCCTACAAGGCTCTGAATCACTAAGTCTGTAGTTTCTAGTCCCCCAGGGCCTAATAAACTGTCTGGCATATGATAGCTATTCAATAAATGAAAACTACAAAGTTGTATATAAAGTCTAGCTAAAGTAGTTCAGAGGCTTCCTATTATATATATTAAGGCACAGTAGATTATCAGCATGTTTATCTCTTTTCCCAAGACACTTTTTTCTCCAAATATAGTATCTTAGTAAGAATACAGTTACCATAGCCAAAACACAGCAGTAAGTGTACAGAATGATGTAATTTCCTTCATCAGACATTTATTCCTTCTGAAAATAAAATCTTTAAGTCTATTTCTCAGTTCTTCTTTACTGAGCAATGTGTTTCTTCAGTGTTGTCAAAGAAAATACAGTACATTGAAAAGCAAGAATGACCCAGAAAATTTGGTCAAGAAAGGTTTTGGAAGGTTTTTTCCAGGTAAAATATGAATTTTTTCATAACTTTGCAACCCTCACATTATTGCAATATTAATGCCCATTTACCACTTGTTTAAATACTTTTATTAAAATTATTTTTCTGTTTTCTTATATGGTTACCTCTTCCTCTCTTCTTCTCCAATCAGCCACGTTATTCTTCACCCTGTTCTTTAGAGAATGTTATGGTGTGCCAACTAAATTTCCCTAGCCCTTACAGGACTAAAGTGCTTACTGCTTCAGTTGTTCGGAATGTTGACAGTTGATGCTCACAGCTCAGCTCAAGCCTCCTTTTTAAGGATCACTTTCAGCTGAGCAGAGCTACAGTTATATCACTCCTCCTTCCTGGTAACAGTCCACATCCAAACATGGAGGGTTAGTCAACATGGAGGGTTAGGTGGGGGAAGGCAGATAGAGAATGTAGAGCAAAAAGACTCCCTTGGTCCAGTTAGAAATGACTATGCAGGAATATCCCAGCTCCAGAGGTCTCAGCTGAGCTGCTCTTGTGATTGCAGCCTAGCCCAGTCTTGCCCTCAGCTTAATTTACTGTACTTTCCTCCATTTCCCTTCAATGGTTGACTCTGGGACCACTCCTACATAAGCTTCCTGCACTCCAACTTCTATCTCAGAGTCTGCTTTCTGGGGAACCAAAAAGAACCCTCAAGAAGGAGCTCATGTAAATAAGCTAATATGAATTTTTCCATGCTTCCTTCCATGACTGTTTCATATGGGCAAATAAATATACATATATTATAAATATATGATTTTTGCTTTTTAAAATGAGATCTTACTATAAACTCTTTAATTTTCCCATTCAAAAGCACTATTATACCTATTAATATATATAGGTATTAATATCTATATAGGTATAGATTTCTTCTAGGCAATTTGCATTGCTTCAAAGCTTTAATTCATTCTATTAGCAGGTAAATAATATTCCAAGGTATTGTTGTTGTTTAGTCACTAAATAATGTTTAATTCTCTTGCGATCCCATGAATTGTAGCTCACCAGGCTCCTCTGTCCATGGGATTTTCCAGGCAAGAATACTACTCTGGATTCCCATTTCCTTCTCCAGGGGATCTTCCCAACCCATCAGTTCAGTTCAGTTGCTCAGTTGTGTCCGACTCTTTGCGACCCCCTGAACCATAGCACACCAGGCCTCCCTGTCCATCACCAACTCCCAGAGTCCACCCAAACCCAGGTCCATTGAGTCGGTGATGCCATCCAGCCATCTCATCCTCTATCGGCTCCTTCTCCTCCTGCCCTCAATCTTTCCCAGAATCAAGGTCTTTTCCAATGAGTCAGCTCTTCACATCAGGTGGCCAAAGTATTAGAGTTTTAGCTTCAGCATCAGTCTTTCCAGTGAACACCCAGGACTGATCTCCTTTAGGATGGACTGGCTGGATCTCCTTGCAGTCCAAGGGACTCTCAAGAATCTTCTCCAGCACCACAGTTCAAAAGCATCAATTCTTCGGTGCTCAGCTTTCTTTATAGTGCACTGTCACATCCATACATGACCACTGGAAAAGCCATAGCCTTGACTAGACCAACCTTTGTTGCCAAAGTAATGTCACTGCTTTTGAATATGCTGTCTAGGTTGGTCATAACTTTCCTTCCAAGGAATAAGCATCTTTTAATTTCATGGCTGCAATCACCATCTGCAGTGATTTTGGAGCCCAGAAAAATAAAGTCAGCCACTCTTTCCACTGTTTCCCCATCTATCTGCCATGAAGTGATGGGACCAGATGCCATTATCTTCGTTTTCTGAATGTTGAGCTTTAAGCCAACTTTTTCACTCTCCTCTTTCACTTTCATCAAGAGGCTCTTTAGTTCAGGATCAAACCAAATCCTCCTGCATCCAGGAGGATTCTTTACCACCAAGCCACCAGGAAAGCCCATTCCATGGTATAGACATATAATAATATATTCAATCACTCATCTTTGGATGGAGACCCACCTTCTTATAGTACTACTTTATTTTGGTTTCCATGAACAGTGCTGGGGTGGATATTATTGTACATATCATATCATATGGTACTTCTATTTCTATAGGATAGATTTCTAATGGCGGCACTAGGTTCAGTAGCATGTATATACTAAACATATACTGCCAGATTTATTTTCAAAACTCTATAAAATTCACACTAATGCAGAAGAGAACTTATGAAGTGATTCTCTATATTTCAATTTGATATACTTCTTTCTTCCCCTCTACAAGAATATTCTCCAGCACCACAGTTCAAAAGCATCAATTCTTCAGCACTCAGCTTTTTTTATAGCCCAACTCTCACATCCATACATGACCTCTAGAAAAACCATAATCTTCACTAGAAGGACCTATGTTGACAAAGTAATGTCTTTGCTTTTTAATATGCTGTCTTGGTTGGTCATAACTTTCCTTCCAAGGAGTAAGAGTCTTTTAACTTCATGGCTGCAGTCACCATCTGCAGTGATTTTGGAGCCTCCCAAAAATAAAGTCAGCCACTGTTTGCACTGTTTCCTCATCTATTTGCCAAGAAGTGATGGGACGGGATGCCATGATCTTTGTTTTCTGAATGTTGAGCTTTAAGCCAACTTTTTCACTCTCCTCTTTTACTTTCATCAAGAGGCTCTTTAGTTCTTCTTCACTTTCTGCCATAGGGTGGTATCATCTGCATATCTGAGTTTATTACTATTTCTCCCAGCAGTCTTGATTCCAGCTTGTGCTTCTTCCAGCCCAGTGTTTCTCATTTGTACTCTGCATATAAGTTAAATAAGAAGGGTAACAATATACAGCCTTGACGTACTCCTTTCCCGATTTGTAACCTGTCTGTTGTCCCATGTCCAGTTCTAACTGTTGCTTCCTGACCTGCATACAGGTTTCTCAAGAGGCAGGTCAGGTGGTCTAGTATTCCCAACTCTTGAAGAATTTTCCACAGTTTATTGTGATCCACACAGTCAAAGGCTTTGGCATAGTAAATAAAGTAGAAATCAATGTTTTCTGGAATTCTCTTGCTTTCTCGATGAATCAGAGGATGTTGGCAATTTGTTCTCTGGTTCCTCTGCCTTTTCTAAAACCAATTTGAATATCTGGAAGTTCACAGTTGACGTTTTGCTGAAGCCTGGCTTGGAGAATTTTAATCATTACTTTACTAGCATGTGAGATGAGTGTTAATTGTGCGGTAGTTTGAGCATTCTTTGACATTGTCTTTCTTTGGGATTGGAATGAAAACTGATCTTTTCCAGTCCCGTGGCACTGCTGAGTTTTCCAAATTTGCTGGTATACTGAGTGTAGCACTTTCACACGATCATCTTTCAAGATTTGAAATAGCTCAACTGGAATTCCATCACCTCCACTAGCTTTGTTCACAGTGATGCTTCGTAAGGTCCACTTGACTTCACATTCCAGGATGTCTGGCTCTAGGTAAGTGATCACATCATCGTGATTATCTGGTTCATGAAGATATTTTTGTACAGTTCTTCTGTGTATTCTTGCCACCTCTTCTTAATATTTTCTGTCTGTTATGTCCCTACCATTTCTGTCCTTTGTTGAGCCCATCTTTGCATGAAATGTTCCCTTGGTATCTCTAATTTTCTTGAAGAGATCTCTAGTCTTTCCCATTCTATTATTTTCCTCTATTTCTTTGCATGGATCTTTGAGGAAGGCTTTCTTATCTCTCCGTGCTATTCTTTGAAACTCTGCATTCAAATGGGTATATCTTTCCTTTTCTCCTTTGCTTTTCACTTAAGAAAATCAAATTGATTTTCTCTTTAAAATGTATTAATATTTCCATTAGCCTCACTAAAATCAAAAAGTCTTTAATACTTATAGGAATACTGATTCAATAGGACTTTATGAAAGAGAAATAGATTAGCAGAGCATAGTGTCTGGAGGGCTGGGCACTATTTCTGGAACAGCCACCCACCTTGGACAAATCAGTTCACTTATTTTGTCTTAGTTATCACAGCTGACAAAAGGAATAATGGCAGCTTAACCAGGCAGTATTTGCAAAGATATAAAACACTTTCACAAAACACTATGTGTAAAATTTCTTTCTTGTCATGAAGTCATGTCTGACTCTTTTGTGATCCCCTGAACTATAGCCCTCCAGGCTCCTCTGTCCATTGGGATCTCCAGGCAAGAATACTAGAGAGGGTTGCCATTTCCTTCTCCAGGGGATCTTCCTGAGCCAGGGGTTGAACCTCTATCTCCTGCATCATCAGGCAGATTCTTTACCACTGAGCCACCAGGTAAGCCCCAAATTTCTTTTTCCACCATAATATAGGAAGTGAAAGAGTAATGGATCTAATTTTATTCTTGTTTTCAAGTCCTGACCAGAAACAGCTGGTTTCTTTAGCACTTTTTAAAATGACGTTGATCACCCCTACACTTTCCCAAAATATTTTTCTTTTTCCTTTCCATAAGGGTTTTTTGGGCAGGGTCTAAAAAAACCTTATATAAACCATCTTGACTAACACATCAGCCATGTGACTTGGGGAAAGCAACTACACCCACTTAATGGTGAAGGGATTTAAAATTCAGGTCTGAGTTTGAAATCTGACTTCTTCACTTACCAGTTGTGTTGCTTTGGGTAAATTATAAAGCTTTCTCTCTCTTTGTTTTCTCATTTTCTTGAAAGGGTTCTGAAGAGTGTTACTTTAAAGTGTGTAAAGCATTTACCACAGTGATTGGATTGTGTCAAGTGTGATATGGCAAAAAATGAAAGTTTATCATAATTATTGTAAATGGATACTATTTAATTTGAACCTCTTCCCAAACTTGAAAATAAGCCAGAGCATATCCATCATTCACGATATTTATAAAAGAAATAATGCTGTTCTGCATTAATGGCCACAGAATATCTGGTCCAAAATGATACTTTGATGGAGTCTGAATTGATTTTCTCTAAATGACTGAAGTTTTAAAACAATTTTTAATTTCCCTCCTGCACCACAGTACACAGAAAACAGTACATTCAACTCTTGGAAAGCCTTACATCTCCACAGATCATTAGTCTATAATGAAAATAATTAATTATAATCTTTGACTTACAAAGGTGACTTACCTTTCTTGTAATGGATTTGAAGCTGCTTCGGTTAATGTGAGGTCAAGTTTCAACAAACTACAGACTGTTCAAATAGTTTAGTTACAAAAGTGATCAGATGTCTTGGTGAAGGAACCAGAGAAAAGCCCTTGGTCTCTCTTATCGTTGTTGTGCAGTCCTTTAAAAAAGCAAAAATGCCAACTGGCTGTTTTGGAAATTTGATAAAGCATTGTTTGTAGCAACATATGTGACTATTAATTTGTTGAACTAAAAATTAAGTTAACTAAAACAAAAACATTTAACAAATGGACAAAAAGACATCTCAGGAAACAGTCAATATGGCCGTCATCATCCTTTGTTTTCTTTTCTAAATTAGTTTCTGAACGTCCTTTCTGGGTCAGCTCAATTCTCAATATTTCTCTTAATTCTTCCTTATCCATCACAATTAATAATGACTGCACTAGGCCATCTTATACTAGATTTTATTCCAAATTAACTAGAACAAATAATTTCAAGATTTGTATGGAAATACAAAAAACCTCGAATAGCCAAAGCAATCTTGATATGGGCAAATAAATATACATATATTATAAATATATGATTTTTGCTTTTTAAAATGAGATCTTACTATAAACTCTTTAATTTTCCCATTCAAAAGCACTATTATACCTATTAATATATATAGGTATTAATATCTATATAGGTATAGATTTCTTCTAGGCAATTTGCATTGCTTCAAAGCTTTAATTCATTCTATTAGCAGGTAAATAATATTCCAAGGTATTGTTGTTGTTTAGTCACTAAATAATGTTTAATTCTCTTGCGATCCCATGAATTGTAGCTCACCAGGCTCCTCTGTCCATGGGATTTTCCAGGCAAGAATACTACTCTGGATTCCCATTTCCTTCTCCAGGGGATCTTCCCAACCCATCAGTTCAGTTCAGTTGCTCAGTTGTGTCCGACTCTTTGCGACCCCCTGAACCATAGCACACCAGGCCTCCCTGTCCATCACCAACTCCCAGAGTCCACCCAAACCCAGGTCCATTGAGTCGGTGACGCCATCCAGCCATCTCATCCTCTATCGGCTCCTTCTCCTCCTGCCCTCAATCTTTCCCAGAATCAAGGTCTTTTCCAATGAGTCAGCTCTTCACATCAGGTGGCCAAAGTATTAGAGTTTTAGCTTCAGCATCAGTCTTTCCAGTGAACACCCAGGACTGATCTCCTTTAGGATGGACTGGCTGGATCTCCTTGCAGTCCAAGGGACTCTCAAGAATCTTCTCCAGCACCACAGTTCAAAAGCATCAATTCTTCGGTGCTCAGCTTTCTTTATAGTGCACTGTCACATCCATACATGACCACTGGAAAAGCCATAGCCTTGACTAGACCAACCTTTGTTGCCAAAGTAATGTCACTGCTTTTGAATATGCTGTCTAGGTTGGTCATAACTTTCCTTCCAAGGAATAAGCATCTTTTAATTTCATGGCTGCAATCACCATCTGCAGTGATTTTGGAGCCCAGAAAAATAAAGTCAGCCACTCTTTCCACTGTTTCCCCATCTATCTGCCATGAAGTGATGGGACCAGATGCCATTATCTTCGTTTTCTGAATGTTGAGCTTTAAGCCAACTTTTTCACTCTCCTCTTTCACTTTCATCAAGAGGCTCTTTAGTTCAGGATCAAACCAAATCCTCCTGCATCCAGGAGGATTCTTTACCACCAAGCCACCAGGAAAGCCCATTCCATGGTATAGACATATAATAATATATTCAATCACTCATCTTTGGATGGAGACCCACCTTCTTATAGTACTACTTTATTTTGGTTTCCATGAACAGTGCTGGGGTGGATATTATTGTACATATCATATCATATGGTACTTCTATTTCTATAGGATAGATTTCTAATGGCGGCACTAGGTTCAGTAGCATGTATATACTAAACATATACTGCCAGATTTATTTTCAAAACTCTATAAAATTCACACTAATGCAGAAGAGAACTTATGAAGTGATTCTCTATATTTCAATTTGATATACTTCTTTCTTCCCCTCTACTATAGCCAAGTGATTTTGTATGAAACTTCTTTTTCAGGGTGAAAATATAGAAAGGTCCCCAAAACACTCACAAACAAGCTTTTAACAGCTTACAAATCATGGAAACTAACTTTTTATTTTTTTTTTAATTTTTATTGGAGTGCAGTTGATTTACAATATTGTATTAATTTCAGGTATACAGCAAAGTGAATCAGTTATACATATACATATCTCCCATCTTTTTAAGATTATTTTCCCATGTGAAAGTACCTTTTTAAAAGCAAAAGTACTGTTTTCAATGTAAGCCAAGTCCAGATTTATTTTAAATTAGTATTAAAACAAAATTAGAGGCTATATAAATGTTAGTTTTTAAAAGCAAAAAAATATATAAAACTTATCATGTTCAAAATTTAAATGCAGTCAGGTGCAAGGTTCACTAAATGTTACCCTCCACGATTTCAAAAGCAAATTATTATGGAAATTTAAAAATACAAGACAAAACTATTAAGTTCTTAAGTGTACTTCTCATGACAGTTAAAAAAAAATGTACATTACACAAACCTCAACTACTAGCCATTTGAAAATATGTTGTGATTTGCAAGGAAAACAGTTTTCCTCATTGTTTTAGATAAACTAGAAGTTAATGAACTAAGTATTCCAGTATAGCATTATCATAAATAAATACAAATCTACGATGAGAGTTAATCAAATTGAGTTGAACAATACATTTTCCCAAGTATATTTTGCACAAAACCACAGGCTGAGGAGTAATTATTTTTATGCATGGACACTTGACATTTTCAATTTGAAAAACATTTCATCTAGTAAAGTCAATATTTTTTGTAAGCTCAACCTATTGGTTGTTAATGTTAGGACACCATCTTGTGGATAAGGCATCTAATTTGGAAAACTGTCTATCTGAAATCACTTACAAAACAAAAGGTAAAAAATTTTCTAAGTATCACAGAAACAAATCCATAGCTTTATCTTTATTTTATTAGCATGTTTACACAAAATAAACATGTTTATTTGCATCTTTAAATACTAGGAAAAGAATACTGAATAATTTTTATCAAAAGAGCATTTTTCCCTGTGTGTATCAGCTACAAACCAAATGCTATATTTCAAAATAGCTATATGCTACAAAGGCATTTTAATGAAAAAAAATTTCCAGAGAATTAATGAAATCTGTATTCAGTTCAGTTCAGTTCAGTTCAGTCGCTCAGTCGTGTTCGACTCTTTGCGACCCCATGAATCACAGCATGCCAGGCTTCCCTGTCAATCACCAACTCCCAGAGTTCACTCAAACTCATGTCCATCAAGTTGGTGATGCCATCCAGCCATCTCATTCTCTGTCGTCCCCTTCTCCTCCTGCTCCCAATCCCTCTCAACATCAGGGTCTTTTCCAATGAGTCAACTCTTTGCATGAGGTGGCCAAAGTACTGGAGTTTTAGCTTTAGCATCAGTCCTTCCAATGAACACCTAGAACTGATCTCCTTTAGGATGGACTGGTTGGATCTCCTTGCAGTCCAAGAGACTCTCAAGAATATTCTCCAGCACCACAGTTCAAAAGCATCAATTCTTCAGCACTCAGCTTTTTTTATAGCCCAACTCTCACATCCATACATGACCTCTAGAAAAACCATAATCTTCACTAGAAGGACCTATGTTGACAAAGTAATGTCTTTGCTTTTTAATATGCTGTCTTGGTTGGTCATAACTTTCCTTCCAAGGAGTAAGAGTCTTTTAACTTCATGGCTGCAGTCACCATCTGCAGTGATTTTGGAGCCTCCCAAAAATAAAGTCAGCCACCTGTCTCTTATACACATCTTCCCCTTGCCTGTTGACCCCAGGCCCTCCTCTGCTAGAAGCAGCACTCAATCCAGGCTCCAAGCATCCCAACTGGCACACTCCACCCCTGCTCAGCCACAGGAGGGGTTAAAAGTTAAGCAAGGCCTCAGCACCCCGCCCCCGCTCTGAGGACCACCTCGGTGGCATCACCCCCAGCCATCCCCAGCACCAGGTGGCAACTGCCACACCTCCAGACAACTCCTCCTCGGTCACCGCATTCCATCTGGGCCAGGGTCCTGGCATCAGCATCTTCGCTGGGCCAGCTGCACAGAGCACCTGGAAGCCCAGGCCGAGCAGAGCGGCCTGGCCCAGAGGGGCCACTCCTCCTGGGCCCCATTCTCCACCACCATCTCTCCTCCCTTCACGCAGAGCCGGCAGGCACCTATGGTCCAGGTCAGGGGCCCAGCTCCTCAGTCAGGTGGAGGCAGGAGAGCCTGAGAGGCCCTGACCTCGTAGGGAGGAGGAGGAGGGAGATGCAGGCTCAAGGGGACAGGAGCCTCCCAAAGACACACGGAAGGACCAGTGGCAGCTCCAGACGCCTTGGGCGGCAGGTCTGAAGCTTCCTGGAGTCGGAGGAGGACAAAGTGCTGTGCATCTATGATGGGGGTGAGCGGTGGGAGGCAGGCGCTGACACTTTGCACCCATGGCTTGAGAACATTCTGGAACCCAGCAGGGGAGGGGAGTCCTGTTATCCCTGCCCCGCCCTGCCTGCAATCAAAGGAGCAGAAAGGCACTTGTATCTGCACAGGCCTGCC
>SJYX01002266.1:154427-192927 GCA_006410675.1 Oreotragus oreotragus
GCAGGACGCTTGGGGCTGGTGTATGGGGATGATCTGGAGGGATGATGTGGGGTGGGAGGTGGGAGGGGGGTTCATGTTTGGGAGTTCGTGCAAAAAAATAAATAAATACAAAAAAAAAATAAAAAAATAAAAGTTGGGGGCAAATCAAGATAGTCCAGGCAAACAAAAAACCTAAGATTCCATCAAATTCAGAGCCCTTTATATACAAGTTTAGTATTACCCTGTATGGAAAAAACCTGATTTTTTTTTATGTTCACAGAAATATAAATAACCTTTTTCATATTCACACTAGAGGATTTATTGCATACATAATATTTGAACTCATTTGAATTACCTTTCATTTCATGGTTTTTTCAATAACAATTGGATCACATTATTCACACTCAAAAATATTGAAAGTAAAGTACAGGGGTATAATTCCAAATTCTTTTCAAAAATAGGTGTATTTGAAAAATCCATGACATATTCTGTTATATCCTCATCTCTACCCTTTGTAAATCATTATCCTACCATGTTAGCATTATGCTGAGCTATAATAGGTATTTAATATAGATTTGTGGATTTCATAAGGACTTTCCATTAATCTATTGCTTTCATGCCAATCTTAGATTTCTTTCTTCCTGTAATAAAATATGTCTATCATACATCTCATAGAAAAGAGTCATGTATTTCAATATGCTATATTTTAAGGTAATTACTAATATATATTCTTCACAATTTCAAATATTAGCATTTTTGAGGCTTGGTTACAATATTTTTTAAATTATACTTTTAAATACTCATAGTATATATTTAACAACTTTTCAAATGAAGTCAATAGTGTTTTCTATCATGAGCTGATTCACTGACAGCAAAGAACTGAGAGAACTATTTCGCATATTACATTATTGCTTTCAATTGAGTCCAGATTGATCCAGTGTGCTTATGGTAAGAATTCATTGAAATCAGTGGAGCTGAGCACAGATTAAAAATGCTCCATTGCTTTCTAATAAGTGCAGTGATAAATGTTATAATATTTAATATCAGGAGTGTCTTTCACCTCCCACCTCCCTACAACTTCTACAGTGTTTCTAACCCAAGCCAAGCCAATATGATAGCTTTTCTTGTTTTCATGAAATATTTCTGAAATGTGTTGCACAGAAAGCTAAGTTCTAGTTAAGAGTGCCAGATGATTATTGCTACAAATAGTAGTTACAATAAAAGAAATAAATTGAAAATGTCTTATCATTTATTTTTAATTGAGTTTCTTATAAATTGACAATGCTACCATTTCACTTGTGTACTACAACCCAATAACTGAGATCATATTACAAGACTATTGTTAGAGGGAAAAAAAGCAAGTCTAAGTTGCTTTTTCTCCAGTCCTGGTTATGTGTTATACTGAGTTGTTCATCCACCTGATATACCTTTCTGTGGTGACAGAGTACATGCATTGATATCTAGAAATTGGTTGAGCGACAGTATGTACTGGGTTGACTAAAAGGTTCCTTCAGTTTTTAAGTCAAAATAAAAGACACATTTTTTTCATTTTCACCAAGAACTTTATTGAACAATGTAGTCACCATTTTGTTCCACTAAGTTTTGCCATTTTTTCAGGCAACTTCAGGACTCCATCTTCCCAAAGCTTTTTCTTTTTGAGCAAAGTACATTTCAGATGCCTTTTACAGTCTTCCAGGAAATTGAAATGTTTTCCATTAAGAGAATTTTGTAAAGACAGAAATAAATGGACATATGACAGTCCGGTATCTGGTGAATACTGTGGATGAATCAGAACTTCCCAGCCAAGCTTAACAGTTTTTGTCTGGTCATCAAAGAAACATGTGGTCTTGCATTGTCCTGATGGGAGACAATGTGTTTTCTGTTGACTAATTATTGATGCTTTTCGTCAAGTGCTGCTTTCAGTTGATCTAATTGGGAACAGGACTTGTTGGAATTTATGCTTTGGTTTTCCAGAAGGAGCTCACAATAGGCACACCCTTCCAATCCTACCATATACACAACATCACTTCCTTTGGATGAAGACTGGCCTTTGGTGTGGTTGGTGGTGCTTCATTTTGCTTGCCCCACAATATCTTCCATTCCTCATTAATGTACAGTACCCACTTTTCATTGCCTGTCACCATTTGTTTTAAAAACAGAACATTTTCATTATGTTTAATTAGAGAATAACATGTGGAAATATGGTCAAAAGGGGGTTTTTCACTTAATTTATGTGGAACCCAAATATCAAAGCAATTAACATAACCAAGCTGGTGCAAATGATTATAAACATTTGATTTGGATATTTTGAGTATGTTGTTTATCTCCCATGGAACATTGACTGTTCTCAATTAATGTCTCGATTTGATCACTATCAACTTCAACTGGCCTACTAGACCATGGAGCATTACCCAGTGAGAAATATCTAGTATGAAACTTTGCAAACCACTTTTGACACATTTGATCAGTCACAGCACGCTTTCCATACACTGCACAAATCGCTTTTGTGCTTCAGTTGTGTTTTTGCCTTTCTTAAAATAATAAAGCATAAGCCAAAAATGTTGCATTTTTCTTCCATCTTCAATATCAAAATGGCTACACAAAAATTCACCAATTTGTTTTTGCCTGCTGATATGACAGCTGTCACAATACAATATAACAAAACTGTTTTGAATAAGTTAAGGACATCTAATCACTACTAGAGCTATCTAGAAAAATAACTGAATGAACCTTTGGCCAACCCAATAATTAGAGAGTAATCAAAAGAGAAAAGTTCTCTGCAAAAGTGTCTGGTTTACCTAATGTTAAAGTTAACCTCTTTGACCTACTGAACATCACAGTCAAACAAAATTAGGAGACAAAGTTGGCTATAATTTATTGAATTAAGCACTCTTTTATATGTAGGAAGGTGCTCATCACAAGAGGAAAAGATAAAGCCCAGCAATATAATGAGGTGTCAAAGAATCACTGACTGCAGGTATTTTAACTGAAAATGGCTTTAAATATCATCTGGTCTTAATATGTTGACCACTCAGCTTTTGTCGAGTGAAGTAAAACAATAAAATTCATGGCTGATCAATTGGAAAAGAGAAATGCTTTAAGGACAGGTATTTAGAAACAAAATTTAAAAAAAAAAACAAGAACTGCATACATTTAAAATGTTATAGTATTGTTGTTTTAAGAGAAAGAATTTCTTCAAATATGTATTGAATCTCAAGTCAATAATAAGAAACATCAAATTTTATTAATTACATAATTAATAGTTGCAAAATATATTAAACTACAACAGGCACAGATGCAATTTGTATTCAAATTACTTTTTTCATTTTCAGGCTTCAGTAGATTTTACCAGAATTAGTTATGGTTATGATATCATTTCTTGTTATTCCTCTCAAGTCTAACAGAAGTAAAGTAAATGTGGTTCCTTTACTACAGACTTTTGGATTCCAGTTCCATTAGGTAAACAACCCAAATCTGACGGTTTATTTTTTTGAAGAAATTTATAATTTTTCAAAAGACGAATAGAGTTTTGCCAAGAGAATGCACTGGTCATAGCAAACACCCTCTTCCAACAACACAAGAGAAGACTCTACACATGGACATCACCAGATGGTCAACACCAAAATCAGATTGATTATATTCTCTACAGCCAAAGATGGAGAAGATCTATACAGTCAACAAAAACAAGACCAGGAGCTGACTATGGCTCAGATCATGAACTCCCTATTACCAAATTCAGACTCAAATTGAAGAAAGCAGGGAAAATCGCTAGACCATTCAGGTATGACCTAAATCCAATCACTTATGATTATACAGTGGAAGTGAGAAATAGATTTAAGGGCCTAGATCTGATAGATAGAGTGCCTGATGAACTACGGAATGAGGCTCGTGACATTGAACAGGAGACAGGGATCAAGAACATCCCCAAGAGGTGTATTGTATGCCTTCCGGTTTTCTTCATTTCTGAATTGAATGATCTTTTCTTGATGTTCATCTCCTTCATATCACCTCAAGGTTTAGACTTGTGAAGGAACAAGTACAATGGGGATAATAGTCTTGAAAGGAGACATATTGTACATACATAATCAAAAGGAAGAGGAAAGGACCTGCGTGTTTTGATACTTTGCTGTAGGTGGCCAGTTTTGTTTCTCAAAAGGAAATCTGACCCACCTGTCATGTTGGCTCCTAAGGAACTGCTGTTGTAAGCGGCTCATCAAGAGTTGAACCTCATGTAGCCTTGTTGGGAATATGAAAAGGAAGAAAGCCACAGGACTGCCCAGTTCAGTCTTGGGAAGATCTGGATGATTCTACACAAGCAAAAATGACTGGAAATTGATGTATAGATACTTATCTACCAGTCCATCTTCAGCTGACTGAGTGTTGTCTAATAGCCCTTCTCCAAAGCAGGGGTGAAATGTTCTGGCTTCACCACAGATTTTCTACTCATTTCATTTTTGGAATCGGCTTGTAGATTCCAGGCCCCTTTTGTATATAACCTTTATTCTTTGGCTTTTAAAGAAAAATTTTGTTTCATATTTAAAGCCTTGTGTTAGTGATTCATGTTCACCATTATTTGAACAGTTTGCCATTACAGCAAGATAAATACTTATTTGTGTTTTAAATAAAACTGGTGTAGGCACGTCTTGATGTTGTGAGTTAAATAGTCGTACATCACTTCAGGCTGAGCTCTGCCTCAGTAGAGGCCCAATTAGAGTGTTGTTGAACCTTTGTGTGCGTGATCCAATTTCACANCAGTTTGCCATTACAGCAAGATAAATACTTATTTGTGTTTTAAATAAAACTGGTGTAGGCACGTCTTGATGTTGTGAGTTAAATAGTCGTACATCACTTCAGGCTGAGCTCTGCCTCAGTAGAGGCCCAATTAGAGTGTTGTTGAACCTTTGTGTGCGTGATCCAATTTCACAGATTCTATTTGTCTTTAGAAACCTTTTACAAGGACATGGTGCCAAACTTCCCCCCATGAGAAGATTTTTTTCTGACAGTGATGCTTACCCACTATTATTCTAACTCAAGTAATGTCATTAATTCTTTTAAAGAAGAGAGGGTTTAGAAGCGATCATAGATGGCTTCAACAATTTAGAATTTTCAAGCATGAAAGCATATATGAAATTTTTAGTCCAGGGAAGTACAGTTTTTTGTTATGGAAATACGCATAAATTTGTTAACCACCAAAGAGTATAGGCCTCCCCGTATGGCGCAGTGGTAAAGGATCTGCCTGCCAATCAGTGCCTGGGTTGGGAAGATTCCCCTGGAGTAGGAGATGGCAACCTGCTCCAGTGTTTTGCCCGGAAAATTGAATGGACAGAGGGGCCTGCTGGGCCCGCGTCCGTGGGGTTGCAGAGACATGACTGAGCACACACACGTAAACTTTTCCACATAGTCTAAAAGTCGGCCCCAACAAGTTGAGTCAACTTTTCACAGAAAGCAAAAGATTGCATGTTCAGTTTTGAGTGATGATGGTTTTCAATTTTAACAGGAGAAAGGTCCAAATGTACAATTTGGCAATAGCCAGAGATTTCACACTGATTTGCAGCTTGTGTGTGTGTCAGTAAACGGCCCCTCAAAGCTCTGGCCCTATAACCTCCAATCCCAGGGGTCCTTTCATGGCCGGAACATGGTTTATGCTCCTCACGGCCAGTCTGCAGTCAGTGTGTAGACACAGTTTCAGAAATAAAGCTTATTCTCCATACTGATCAAAGTTTTACGATCCTTTTCCAAAATTGTGGCTTCATTTTGCCAGACTATTTCTGCAGTTCTTTAAAATACTTGCTTTGTGAAGAACCAAGAGGAACTGTGTGGTTCTCAGTTGCTATGTTACACCACTTTAGCTGACATGTACTGAGATGTACTGAGTACTTGTACGTGCCTGTGAATTCACATATCTATTTTGACACACCCTATACTGCATTGGAAGATTACTGCTTTTTATCCCCACTGTAGTGTCAAAATCAGTATTTTCAGATACTACAATAAGAAAGTATATTTTTCTGTGCAGTTGGGTTTGATTTGTTGAACCTTTCAAGAACTTGCTTAAATCAGATCTTTGAAAGCTGCTGAATAAATATATGGAAGTATCCATAGGTTATACATCTGACTATATTAATAATTCTCTAAACTCATTGAATTTTTGAAATAAAGCTACAGGCATCAATGCAAAAATACTTAGTATTTTCTTAACATTTTACAATAAAAGGGTCAGAGTATAAAAAGGCCGCCAGATAACACCAGTTAAGAATTTACGTTTTTACCCAAAATAGGCAACAGCCCAAGGTGGCTCCGGAGAAGGCAATGGCACCCCACTCCAGTACTCTTGCCTGGAAAATCCCATGGCGGAGAAGCCTGGTGGGCTGCAGTCCATGGGGTCGCTGAGGGTCAGACACGACTGAGTGACTTCACTTTCACTTTTCACTTTCCTGCATTGGAGAAGGAAATGGCACCCCACTCCAGTGTTGTTGCCTGGAGAATCCCAGGGACAAGGGAACCCGGTGGGCTGCCATCTGTGGGGTCACACAGAGTCGGACACGACTGACGCGACTTAGCAGCAAGGTGGCTCCATTCTTTTCAGGTTAAAAAAAAACAAACATATTTTTTAAAATAGGAATCACTAGGCCCATAAGTAAAGTTTGGTTGGATATGACTGGGAAGGTGTTGCTGCATTGGAGTCAGTGGGAATGAGCAAAAAGTGGGTTAAAACTCAGTAATGCCTGTTCCTGGCTTTTTGTTTTAGATTCTGTGACTGATTTGTCTTCAGATAGGAAGACAACAGTCTGTTAAGATGGAGGGTAAACTTACCCAATATTGAGAATGCAGAGGTGGAGAAATGCTCCAGTAAAAGATTATTGTAGGACTTCCCTGGTGGTCCAGAGGTTGAGACTACACGCAGCACCTGGGAACCATCTATAGATAGCATCATCCATTTGATACTTACACCCATTTCATTCCTGTTACTTTTTCCTTAAAAATGTTTCAAAGCCAGGGTTTGCTTCATAAATTCATTACACGCTTCCACTGCAGCAGGCACAGGTTTTGATCCCTGGTCAGGGAACTGAGATTCTGCATGCCATGGCCAAAGAAAAATCGACTGTTTGCTGAATAGACAAATGACAGGGCGTTGGATGGAGGAAGAGGTTTCAAGGGAAAAGAGGTTCAATAGAGCGATCCCTTCCCTGGTAGGTTTATTTGTTAATGAGTTCACTTATTTGGCTTGAGAGGTCAAGGAAGATAGTCAAGTTTAGAAAAACTGAGGAAATGTGAAAGAAATACATTGGCATAACTGCCACAGAAGTATTTTGGACTACCCTCCCTTGAAGAGGCTCAAATTAGAACACAAATTCTTACCATCATTAAACACTGCTGGCCGCTAGGGACAGAATTTATGAAGCAAACCCCAGCTTTGAAAAACTTCTAAGGAAAAAGTAACAGGAATGAAATGGGTGTAGTTTAGTAAAGGAGATGATTTGAGCGTAAACAAAGCCAAAAATTTGAGCAGCTAATGTTTGTTTTTAATGACCTCTGATCATCCCATTGGTAGTCTCAGAGTCTGTCTTATTCTTGCTCAGATTGCTGATAGCTGTTCTTGGCCAAAGAATAAGCTATTTAAAAAAAAAAAAAAAAAAGGATGTATTTTAAATGTGAATTGGAGTCACTCTGCTCATAAAATCCTCACGTGCCTTCCCCTTCCCTCCAAAATTAAACTCAAGTCCGTTAGCACAGCATACTCACCTCTTCCATCATTCACCCTTCATGCTCTACATGTGCAAAATACTGGCAGCTGACTTCCCTTGTATACTAATCTGTTTGCCTTTGTTAATGCCATCTTCTCTTTTCTCGTCTTTTTTTTCTGCTAACTCCTACATACTATATGACTTGCAGATTACCTCTCCCTATAGCCTGCTCTCCCTCTCCCAAACTGGGGTCTGGTGCCTGTCACATACTTTGTTTAACCTTCATTGTTTTGAAAGTACATGTCCATCTTCCTCAGCAGAATATACACTGCTTCAGATAGAGGCTCTTACTAACGTATATATTCTCAGCACCTAGCACCGATCTGGCTCTGAGAAGGAATGCCACAGCCAGGAGGACTTAAACAACAGAGAGGTATTTCCCCACAGTTCTGGAGGCTAGAATCCCACCATCATGGTGTTGCCTAGTTTGGTTTCTTGTGAGGCCTTTCTCTCTGGCTTGCAGATGGCCCCCTTCTCACTGTGTCCTCATATGAGGCATAGTCTTCCCTCTGTGCCCATGTCCGTGGCTTTTATTTATACTTCTTTATGGCTGTGCTGGATCTTCGTTGCTGAGTGTGGCTGTTCTCTAGGTTCAGCAAGCAGGGGCCACTCTCCAGTTGTACGAGGGCTTCATGCCGTGGCTTCTCGCTGCAGAGCTTTGGCTCTAGAGCTCATGGGCTTCAGTAGTTGGGGCCCATGGTCTTAGCTGCCCCATGACATGTGGAGTCTTCCCAACCCAGAGATCGGACCCCGGTCCCCTGCATTGGCAGGTGGATTCTTAACTACTGGACCACCAGGGAAGTCCCACGTGTCTGTTTTACTCTCTGTAGAAGGACAGGAGTGACCTCGGATTAGGGCCCACCCATGGGTGTGTGCATATGCACTCAGTCATGGCCGACTCTTTGCAACCCCATGGCTCATCTGTCCATGGAATTTTCCAGGGAAGAATATTGGAGCAGTTTACCATTTCCTTCTCTGGGGGATCTTCCCAATCCAGGGCTCAAACCCACAACTCCTGAATCTCCTGTACTGGTAGATGAGTTCTTTAACAGCTGAGCCACCAGGGAAGCCCACCCATATGACCTCATATACCTGAATTTCCACTTTAAGGACCTATTTCTAAGTAGTCACGTTCTAGAGGTACTGGGTATAGCTTCAATACATGAATTTTGAGGGCCACACTTCAGGTCATAACAGAAAGCATTCAATAAATACTGCTGAATGAACGAAAAAGTTCTTGACCCATTTCAGGGGCTATTGATCTTTGCTAGACTGCCCTTATCTCTTCCCAACCCCATTCTTTGTCATGCTTCATTCAGCAAGCTGTGGGTCTTCTGGTTGAGATGCAAGAGCTTTAAACTGAGAGAAAGGATATTCTTCAATATGTCTCTGTGGGCCAGTTGATTTGCAGATACCTGAAAACTAAAGATTTTACAAGAACATCATGACTAGTTGGAACACACAAAAGGAAACAAATGTGCCATAGTACTTTTCACTGATAAGTTCATGAACCAGTGATAAATTCATTCACAAGTTTCAAAATTCAAAATGTATATAAGGCTAAACAGCCAAAGTCCTCCCTGCTCCTGCCCCAGCTCCCTGCTTCCCCAAGACCAGTTCTGTTTCTCAGGTATTCTAGAGAGATTTTAGGTTCATATAAGCAAATATATTTCTCTCTAATATATAAAACATATCACCTTGCTTTTTATTATATCATGAACAGTCTTAAATTCTGAGTTACAAATTGATGACAAATCCTGTTTCACCTATACCCATACCAGCAATCCACCCCCTGTTCTGGCCCCCAGGACTAGGGCTAGAGTTGGGTGAGGAAAGTGGGAGCACTGACTCTCAGAGTTGTACTTG
This sequence comes from Oreotragus oreotragus, assembly GCA_006410675.1. NCBI lineage: Eukaryota > Metazoa > Chordata > Mammalia > Artiodactyla > Bovidae > Oreotragus > Oreotragus oreotragus. The sequence goes on from SJYX01002266.1 coordinate 164,018, forward strand.
CACATGCAAGTGTGATGACTTACATTTTGCTCCTTAGGCTTCCCCCATCTGAGATCCAGCTTTGCTGGCTCTGCTGACTTATTTTGAAGTAAACCTCAGATACATCATAGCTTACTTTTATCTTACTGGATATTAGATATCTTTTTATATGAGGACACAAAGATCTTCAATTTTTACTATAATTGCATACATAGTATCACAATGAACACGCAATAATTGAGCTGATTCCTATTGATAGATACTTAGGTTGTTTCCCATCTTGGTATTTTAAACAATGTTGCAATGATTATATCACATATGTAAATTTATTTGTATGATTAAATGTCTAGAAGTGGAGCTTAATAATTTATATTACCACCACTTTTTGATCTTTGCCAGCCCAGTCCAGGAAAACGACTTCTTGGTAGTTTAGTTTGCATTTCTTTTATAATGAGTGAAGTTGAACCTGTTTTCATATGTTTGAAGAAATTTGTATTTCCTTTGCTAAAATTGCCAATTTTTATTTTGGGTCTTTGTGTCAGATTGGAAATGGCTGCAAATTCTTTAACACACTTCTTTAAAGTGGGCTTTAGGGACTTCCCGGTGGTCCAGTGGCCAAGACCCCCAGCTGCCAATGCAGGGGCCTGGGTTCAATCCCTGTCAGGGAACTAGATCCTGCATGCCACAGCTAAGGCTGGCACAGCCAAAAAAAAAAAGAGAGAGAGAGAGATGGACTCTTCTCCCAGCCCTTGAGTCTGGCCTGGGGGGTGAACGTTATACTAGCTCTTGACCTGGCCTTTCAGGGTACCGTTAGCTTCGGTCTTGGCTTCTTAGAGCCTTGAGCCCCCACATAATAAGGCACACCTCACGGTTAGAGAGATCATGTGGTGAGGCCCTGAGGCTACATAGACCTGGAGGCTGATTCAGGTGGGGCCAGCCTTCCAAATACACACGCCAAATCCTTAGATACACCTTCTGTAGCCCCAAAATCACCCAGCTGAGCCCTCTCCAAACGCTTGACCCACTAAGGTCACAAATTTAAAAAAAAAAAAAAAAAAAAGGCTGTTTTAAGCCATTAACCTTTGTTTCTTACGCAGTCATTTTTTTTTAATGTATTAGTAAAATTACCCATTTGTTTGATGTAGTGTAAACATACTTTTCCCAGATCTTCTCATTTTGCTTATCTTGATGGCTTTTTATTCATGGAAAACTATATAATTTTTATATAATTGAATGTATTACTTTTCTCTTCAAAACCAACTAGAGCATACAAAGGAGTAAAATATAAATTTTCAGAACAAGCGAGATGAACTATCTATGATTAAACTAGATGAACTACAAAGAAATTAAAACTAAAGAAAACTAATGCCTGTGTACTCAGTCATATCCAACTCTCTGCGACCCCATGGACTAGCCCGCTAGCGCCTCTGTCATGGGATTTTCCAGGCAAGAATACTGGAGTGGGTTGCCATTTCCTCCTCCAGGGAATCTTCCCCATCCAGGGATTGCACNGTGAGTCTGAGTGAACTCCGGGAGTTGGTGATGGACAGGGAGGCCTGGCGTGCTGCGATTCATTGGGTCTCAAAGATCGGACACGACTGAGCAACTGAACTGAACTGAACTGAATGGAATATAATTGCTTTACAATGCTGTGTTAGCTTCTTCTGTAGAACCACATGAATTAGTTTTATGTATACATATACCCGCTCCCTGTTGAGCCTCCCTCCCACCCCTCTAGGTCATCACAGAGCACCAATATGAGTTCCTTGTGCTATATAACAGCATCTCACTAGCTATCAATTTTACCTCACACTGGTCAGAATGGCCAACATCAAAAAATGTACAGATAATAAATTCTGGAGCGGGTGTGAATAAAAAGGAACTTTCTTAACAGTAGTGTGGGAATGTAAATTGACATAACCACTATGGAGAACAGTATGGAGGTTCCTTAAAAAACTAAAAATAAAACGACCATATGACCCAGAAATGTCACTCGTGGGCGTATACCCTAAGAAAACCATAATTTGCACATACCCCAATGTTCATTGCGGTACTACTTACAGTAACCAGGACATGGAAGCAACCTAGATGACCAACATTTAAGAGAATCCTTCAAGAAGCCCCATAAAGGAAAATGCAACCCTAGTCTCCAGTATTGTCACACAGTGAAAGGGCTTAATCTTGATGCATACTGGACCCAAATAATATCAGCCAGTGAAAAAGAGAGGCTGAGTACAGTTGATAGTATTGGAATAGCTCACCCAATCTCCATGACAACTTCTGTGTGTAGTACTATCATCTTGTTTAGATGTTTACTCTGTTCCCACTGACTGTGGTACACCAATTAAGGGGCCCAAATGGAAGGGAAAAACATAGATTAATCTAGACTATTCAAACATATGCAATTACTCTAAGGTACTTAACTCTCTCTGGAATTGAGCTCAGGATCTCAAGAGAAAAGATATGCAGTTGATTTCATCACGAGGAGATGGCATCCTGAACAAACAGCCCATCATTTCCTGCTGCCTCTGGCCTCAGTATTACCTTCTCAAAGATCTAATCCTATAACTTTTTTGTCTAAGTGGGAGAAACTCCTATGTGCCTGTGTGCTTAGTCGCTTAGCCATGTCCAGCTCTTTATGATCCCATGGACTGCAGCCCATTAGGCTCCTCTGTCCATGGGATTTTCCAGGAAAGAATACTGGAGTGGGTTGCTCTTTCCTCTACCAAGGATATTCCTGATCTAGAGGTCGAATCCGTGTCTTCTGTGTCTCCTGCATTGACAGATGGATTCTTTACCAGTGAGCCACCTAGGAAGTCCCATACTCTTCCAATAAATGTTTCCTAGTCTCACTCACTCTTAGATTAGCTCAAATAAGTTTTCTGTTACTTTCATAAAAATATCCCAAGCGTTTCACCAAGAAGCTGGCCTGAGTTTAGAACTGGCCTCAAAATAGAGAGAAGGGATGCTGATAGACAAAGTCAGTGTTTCAACAGCAGTATCAGAGTGATGAGCACTCATCAGTCTTGGTTATGTCAAGGTTTGATATTAAAGGAGATTCACAGCAGGGAAAATGCACATTGGGAGGAGAACAGATAGCAGGAGCTATATTTTTACATTAACAATTTTATTGTCAGTATGGACCAACCAAGCCCTTCAAAATAGTAGGACATCCAGGAATGAGGATGCTGGGAGTGGGACCCTGAGCTAGAGAGAGAGACTGGCAGTGATCTCATGGGCGGAAGTTTAGCACAGGGGACCAAAGAAGTGGGAGAGCTGGTGTGCATCTCAGACCCCCTTCTCGCCCCCCCACCCCCACACAGCTGAACCTGGATTCAGGATAACAGGATTGATTCCAGACTCTCCTTGTTGCTGGGACCAAAGAAGTCAATAAGACTTCAACTCTGGTCAGGAATGTTCCAAGGCCCAGGCAAAGCTGCACCAGGTCTTTCAACTGGGATGACTAGGTAGGGCTGGGAAAAGCTGTTTATAACAGCATAAAGATGGTTGGTGAAAAGTGGGAAAAGTCAGTGATAAGCTGTGTCTTGAGCTGAAAAAAAAAAAAAGTTTAAATATGTAATCTACCACACTTCTTGATATTTCCTAAGATACTACCTCTATGCATTTGAATATATTCTTCTTTCTTTGGATGTCCTTTTCTCTGTTCTTCCATGATAAAACTGTTCTTTATATATTAGATCCAGCTCAAATGCCTTTTATTGTCTAGGAAGCATTCTTGGCTCTTCAAATGGGTTTAGGATACATTTGTTTTTCAATCTCTCAGTTGTGCCCGACTCTGTGATCCCGTGAACTGCAGCGTGCCTGCCTTTCCTGTTCTTCACTCTTTCCCAGAGTTTGTTCAAATTCACTTCCACTGTGTTGATGCCATCCAATGATCTTGTCCTCTGTTGTCCCCTTCTCCTCCCACCCTCAATCTTTTCCAGCATCAGGGTCTTTTCAAATGAGTCAGTTCTTCGCATCAAGTGGCCAAAGTATTGGAGTTTTAGCTTCAGCATCAGTCCTTCCCATGAATATTCAGGACTGATCTCCTTTAGGATAGACTGGTTTGATCTTGCAGTCCAAGGGACTCTCTCAAGAGTCTTCTCCAAGACCACAGTTCAAATACATCAATTCTTCAGCATTCAGCTTTCTTTATAGTCCAACTCTCACAACCATACATGACTACTGGAAAAGCCATAGCTTCGACTAGACATAGTTCTAATTGGAGTTAAGTATTTATTCCTCCTACAGGACAACATGGACAATTTTGTGAAACAAAAATATCTCCTGCCATATCAATAAACAAGAATTGTCACACCCATCAGTGATTTCTGGCCTCCAAATATGAATGAGGGTTCCCCAAACTGTGATCCTGCAGATGCTGCCACTTGATTGATGAGGAGCTAGGCGAATGTAAGATGAGAAGCTAGGGGAATGCAAGAAGCAAGGTGATCAAGGAAACAGGATTGGCCTCAGATAGCTGAAGTGCATATGAGAAGAATGAATTCTGTGATCTCAGAGGCGTGCATCTTCCCACACCTAGAATGCCAAATTCCTTAACTTGATACCTGATCTCTGATGTTCAGACTGCCTGCTTCCTTTGTTGCAAACTTGTATATAGCCTGACTTCCCCTCCTACCTCCTTGGAGCAGTTTTCTCAGGGCTACTGAGATGCATCTCCCAGGCTTGGAGTCATAAACATTCCTACCAAATAAAATAACTCTTCACTTTCAGGTTGTGACTATATTTTTAGATGATAATTTCTAATTAATATATGGAGCTATACACTGTTCCCTGTACATCTTAGGCATATAGGAAGTAGTTTCTAAATGAATGATTGCCAAAGTCATGAGAATTATGGTTCCCTGTCTGACAAGAATTATTTAGATCTTTTTGTAATGTTTCAAACCTTATGAAAAATGCTTCAGTGAAAATTAAACTTTACTAACATCTGAGACATTGCCTTTCTTTACACACAAAGTTAACTGATGGAGAAGAAATCTCCCCCAAATGAGGAGAAAGGTAGGAAAATGGAGAGAAATAGAAGGGAAAGGAAGTATAGGTCTCAAAACTTAGCTATGAAAATATATTTCCATATTCCTTAGGTAATCCTCTCTGATGCAGAGAAGAAATAGAAAAACATGGTACTTTAGTCTGTACTTGGAAAACATGCATAATAAGAGCAATGGGGAAAAGTTGCAACAGGGAAGAAAAAGTGCTCTAGTGTTATAAAACCAGCTCCAGGAAAGGGCTGTCTGGATTCTTTGTGGTTGATGATCAGTCTCCACTTTGTTCAGATGGCTCTTTATTTCAGATCAAAGGCTTGAAAGTATTTTTTCTTGTCTAATACCTGAAATTCCAGCTTTCAATGCCCATAGTCATGAGCATTATCTTCTTAGAAAAGAATTTTTCCTCAAGAATAAAAAATAATAGGAAGCTTGTAATACACATACCTGAAAGCATTCCACTTAGAAGTTACTTCTATTTAAAACATAAAATAAAAATATGTTTAAAAGGAGTGATTTTTGAATCTTTAAGAGGAATGAATTTTTCATCATTTAACTTTTTTTATTTCTTATCAACATAGAACCAGATTTACCCATAATGTAAGCAAATTTCAAAATGAAATTTTAAAGCAACCATGACAGCTTGTTCCCCTATAATAAAAATATAAGTTCAAGAGACAACAAAATAATATAGTCAAGAGAGAATGTGTTTCATAAAATTTCAGATATACTTGGTTTCAACAATTTAAAGTTCTGAGAAATATGTCAATACATAAAGCACATTTGTGCATTTTCTGGAAGACTAGTCTTTTGGAAGAAATCAGACCTTGTTTCTTTTACGAAGATAATCAGAAATATGTCCAAACAATTTTCAATGAGCTTATGAACTTTCAGAAAGTTAAAGTCTCTATTCCTGTTTCTTGGGATTTCTTTCCATAGCTTTAACAAACTCAGTACAAGTTACATCCAAAAAGTATTGGGGTTTACAAAGCAACTATGTTGACAAGAATCTAGACCTACATATTCACTTATTTTACTGAAATCTGACATTATGAAACAGGGACTCAAATTTTTCTATCAAACAATGCTGATTTTATTTATAAGAATGAAAGACTTGATTCTAAAATCAGTAATTTGAAGAATTTCCTTTTTCAAACATCAGGACCTCAAAGCATAAGTACTATATATTAGAGCTCATAAGGTGACAGATAAATTGCATAAACCATCTTCTTTTCAGTTAGACTTTGTGAAAATTATGTCCAATTAATTACCAAATAATGTTTCTTTCCAAAAAGTTGTATCTAAAATGTAACCTGAATCATCTAACTTTTTGAAGGAGTGAGCCTAATTAGCAAAGGCCCATCCTAATAATGTAGTAAAATTTTTGTCTGATTTATTGCCTATATTTTTATCAGGATGAGTAAAATCTTCCATCCAAGTACTAACCAGGCCCAACCATGCTTAGCTTCCGAGATCAGACACAATCAGGCATGTTCAGGGTGGTCTGGCCATAGACTGCATGAGTATAATCTATAACTCTGCTGGAGCTAGAGGAGTCAGTCATTCCAGGGACCTCTCCTTTCTGGGAGTAAAGCAAGATGGGTTCAGTAGGAAGCAATGAACCTTTCCAATTCAACCACTGCAACCATGACGAGTTCATGACTAATTTTACCCTTGTACTTTGCTGACCACCAGTCCAAAACACTCTCCATGAGAAGATAATAAAAGAAAAAAGAGGCAAAGGATTATTATGGCTGGAAGCAGAAGAGTTTCCAGTTCCTTTGGTATATAGGACAGTGAAGTCTCAAGGGTTCTTCAAATCAGTACAACAGAGAAGTAAAGTAACAACAACTGGAGAGAATGGAAGCATATCAGATGAAGAGAGCATGATCTTCAGCCTGTGAGGCCATTACACCTGCCCTAAAATCACAAGGGGTGATTTGTTTGGACAATGTGACACAATAAATTGTCAAAGTCACCTGAAAATATACCCAATTCCATCTCTGTTTCCGATGTCTTCAGTTATGATCAAAATTGAAGTAATCTTGCTTAAATAAGCATTCTTTTCACATTGCACTTTACATAAGGCAACAGTGTGTTTATAAACTTTTTTATATTGTCAACAGGAAATATACAGAATAACGCAGTGAGCAGTCTCTGTAATTTTGTTAGTTATAAAAAAGAGAACACTGATTTTTTTGTAAATTAATTTAATTGGAGGCTGATTGCTTTACAATATTGTAGTGATTTTTGCCATACATTGACATGAATCAGCCATAGGTGTACATGTGTCCCACATCCTGAACCCCCCTCCCACCTCCCTCCCCATCCCATCCCTAAGGCTCTTCCCAGTGAAATGGCCCTGAGTGCCCTGTCTCATGCATTGAACCTGGACTGGGGATTTATTTCACATATGGTAATATACATGTTTCAGTGCTCTCTCAAATCATTCCACCTTCGCCTGCTCCTACAGAGTCCAAAAGTCTGTTCTTTACATCTGTGTCTCTTTTGCTGTCTCGCGGCTGGTGGGCTACAGTCCATGGGGTCGCTAAGATGAGCGACTTCACTTTCACTTTTCACTTTCATGCATTGGAGAAGGAAATGGCAACCCACTCCACTGGTCTTGCCTGGAGAATCTCAGGGATGGCGGAGCCTGGTGGGCTGCCATCTATGGGGTCGCACGGAGTCAGACATGANTTCACTTTTCACTTTCATGCATTGGAGAAGGAAATGGCAACCCACTCCACTGGTCTTGCCTGGAGAATCTCAGGGATGGCGGAGCCTGGTGGGCTGCCATCTATGGGGTCGCACGGAGTCAGACATGACTGACGCAACTTAGCAGCAGCAGCAGCATATAGGGTCATCATTACCATCTTTCTAAATTCCATATGTATGTGTTAATATACCGTATTGGTGTCTTTCTTTCTGGCTTACTTCATTCTGTATAATAGATTCCAGTTTCATTCACCTCTATAGAACTGACTCAAATGCGTTCTTTTTAATAGCTGAGTAATATTGCATTGTGCATATGTACCACAGCTTTCTTATCCATTCATCTGCTGATGGACATCTAGGTTGTTTCCATGTCCTGACTATTGCAAACAGTACTGCAATGAACATTGGGGTACACATGTCTCTCAATTTTGGTTTCCTTGGTGTGTATGCCCAGCAGTGGGATTGCTGGGTCGTTTGGGAGTTCTACTTCATTTTTTAAGGAATCTCCACACTGTTCTCCATAGTGGTTGTACTACTTTGCATTCCCACTAACAGTGTAAGAAGGTTCCTTTTTCTACACACCCTCTCCAGCATTTATTGTTTGTAAACTTTTGAATAGCAGCCATTCTGACTGGTGTGAGATGGTACCTCACTGTGGTTTCAACTTGCATTTCTCTGATAGTATATGATGTTGATCATCTTTTCATGTGTTTGTTAGCCATCTGTATATCTTCTTTGGAGAAATGTCTGTTTAGTTCTTTGGCCCATTTTTTTATTCAGTCATTTATTTTTCATTTATTGAGCTGCATGAGCTGCTTGTATATTTTTGAGTTTAAGTCTTTGTCAGTTGCTTCATTTGTTATTATTTTCTCCCATTCTGAAGACTATCTTTTCGCTTTGCTTATAGTTTCCTTCATTGTGCAAAAGCTTTTAAGTTTAATTAGGTCCCATTTATTTATTTTTGCTTTCCTTTCCATTACTCTGGGAGGTGGGTCATGGAGGATCCTGCTGTGATTTATATCAGAGAGTGTTTTGCCTATGTTTTCCTTTAGGAGTTTTATAGTTTTGGGTCTTAAATTTAGACCTTTAATCCATTTTGGGTTTATTTTTGTATGTGGTGTTAGAAAGTGTTCTAGTTTCATTCTTTTACAAGTGGTTGACCAGTTGTCCCAGCACCATTTGTTAACAAGACTATCTTTTTTCCGTTGTATATTCTTGCCTCCTTTGTCAAAGATAGGGTGTCCATAGGTGTGTGGATTTATCTCTGGGCCTTCTATTTTGTTCCACTGACCCATATTTTTGTCTTTGTGCCAGTACCATACTGTCTTGATGACTGTAGCTTTGTGGTATAATCTGAAGTCAGGCAGGTTGATTCCTTCAATTCCATTCTTCTTTCTCACGATTGCTTTGGCTATTCAAGGTTTTTTGTATTGCCATACAAATTGTGAAATTATTTGTTCTAGTTCTCTGGAAAACATTATTGGTAGCTTGATAGGGCTTGCACTGACTCTATAGATTACTTTGGATAGTATATTTATTTTCACTATATTGATTTTTCCGATCCATGAATATGCTGTATTTCTCCATCTATTTGTGTCATCTTTGATTTCTTTCATCAGTATTTTATAATTTTCTATATAGAGGTCTTTTGTTTCTTTAGGTAAATTTATTCCTAAGTATTTTATTCTTTTCATTGCAATGGTGAATGGAATTGTTTCCTTAACTTCTCTATTTTCTCATTGTCAGTGAACAGGAATGCAAGGGATTTCTGTGTGTTAATTTTATATCCTGCAACTTTACTATATTCATTGATTAGCTCTAGTAATTTTCTGGTGGTGTCTTTAGGGTTTTCTGTGCAAAGGATCATGCCATCTTCAAACAGTGAGTTTTACTTCTTCTTTTCCCATCTGTATTCCTTTTATTCCTTTTTCTTCTCTGATTGTTGTGGCTAAAACTTCCAAAACTATGTTGAATAGTAGTGGTGACAGTGGGCACCCTTGTCTTGTTCCCAACTTTAAGGGAAATGTTTTCAATTTTTCACTATTGAAGATAATGTTTGCTGTGGGTTTATCATATATGGCTTTTATTATATTGAGGTATGGTCCTTCTATGCCTGCTTTCTGTTTGTTTTTTTTTTTATCATAAATGGATGTTGAATTTTGTCAAAGGCTTTCTCTGCATCTATTGAGATAATCATATGGTTTTTAATCTTTCAATTTGTTAATGTGTATCACATTGACTGATTTGTGAATATTGAAGAATTCTTACATCCCTGGGATAAAGCCCACTTGGTCATGATGTATGATCTTTTTAATATGTTGTTGGATTCTGTTTGCTAGAATTTTGTATAGGATTTTTGCATCCATGTTCATCAGTAATATTGGCCTGTAATTTTCTGTTGTTGTGTGGCATCTTTGTCTGGTTTTGGTATTAGGGTGATGGTGTCCTCATAGAATGAGTTTGGCAGTTTACCTTCCTCTTCAATTTTATGGAAGAGTTTGAGTAGGATAGGTGTTAGCAATAGGATTTTTGCATCCATGTTCATCAGTAATATTGGCCTGTAATTTTCTGTTGTTGTGTGGCATCTTTGTCTGGTTTTGGTATTAGGGTGATGGTGTCCTCATAGAATGAGTTTGGCAGTTTACCTTCCTCTTCAATTTTATGGAAGAGTTTGAGTAGGATAGGTGTTAGCTCTTCTTTAAATTTTTGGCAGAATTCACCTGTGAAGCCATCTGGTCCTGGGCTTCTGTGGTTGGAAGATTTTTTATTATGGTTTCAGTTTCCATGCTTGTGATGGGTCTGTTAAGATTTTCTATTTCTTCCTGGTTCAGGTTTGGAAAGTTATACTTTTCTAAGAATTCATCCATTTCTTCTAAGTTGTCCATTTTATTGGCATATAGTTGCTGATAGTAGTATCTTATGATCCTTTGTATTACTGCATTGTCTGTTGTGATTTCTCCATTTTCATTTCTAATTTTGTTGATTTGATTCTTCTCCCTTTTTTTCTTGATGAATCTGGCTAATGGTTTGTCTATTTTATATATCTGCTCAAAGAACAAGCTTTTAGTTTTGTTGATTTTGGCTGCGGTCTCCTTTGTTTCTTTTTCATTTATTTCTGCCCTAATTTTTATTATTTCTTTCCTTCTACTAACCCTGGGGTTCTTCATTTCTTCTTTTTCTAGTTTCTTTAGGTGTGAAGTTAGGTATTTTAATTTCTTATGTGCTTGACATAAGTTAAGATGATGCAGCACAAGTTCAGCATCTAAGTCTAGAGTTTCCCCCAGATTTATCAGGGATGACTTTCCCCCATTGATCTGCTGCACTTGCCTCCATTCAACCTCTGATACTTCAAATTCAGTGTTTCTCAAGCTTCAGAAATGCACTGATCCCTTTCAGTGTTAAAAATCATCTTTGAGTCTTTCCGATGTTGATAATTTTTATTATCATGTTTGTTAAATATATGTAAACACCTGGAGATAGTGAGGGACAGGGAGTCCTGGCTTGCTTCAGTCCATGGGGTCATAATCAGTCATGACTTAGCCACTGAAGAGCAACAACAACTATGTATAAACTCATAACGCTTAGAGCTTATGCTTAGGGCTTTAATTTTACCACCAAAATGAGTTAACAATGTATACAAACAAAATTTAAAAGCAATAAAATTCAAATTAACAACATTAATGTAGTGTGATAGATGAAATTATTATGCTGCAATGAAATGTAAATATAATACTTACATGCTTCAGTACAGGTTTGTCCCCTTATTTCAGAAAGTTTACACTATCCTATGATATCTGATGACTCAAGTATTCTAAGATTTTTCTCTATTAAAACTATTATGAGCTCCACCTCCCATGACTCAGGTAGGTCTTTCAACTGAGTTCTAAATTCCTCAGAGCTGGTGCAAAGAATCAGTGCCCTTCTCTTCCAGAAATATGATAGAGAGAGAAGACAGGATGGTGGAGTAGAGGCCTTAGGCTAACCTTCTCCCAAGAGAACACCAAAATCATAACTAACTGCTGAACAACCATCACTAAATATTATTGGAATCTACTAAAAAACATTTTCTACATGCAAAGATAAGAAATCACAATGATATGGTAGGAGAGGTGCATTCATAATATATTCAAATTCCATATTCCTGGATGGATAACTCACAAACTGGAGAAGAATTATATCATGGAAGTTCTCCCATGTGGGTGAGAGTTCTGAGCTCTGCATCAAGCTCCCCAGTCTGGCAGTTTGGCATCAGAAGGAGGAGCCTCCAGAGTATTTGGCTTTGAAGGCTAGTGGGTCTTGGTAGCAGGAGTTCCACAGGACTGGAGGAAACAGACTCCACTCCTAGAGGACACACACATTGTTAGGAGTGAAACTGAATTAGCAATTTAGAACACTCCCAGCTAATAGTGCACACATACCCAGATAATAGAATCCCAGGACCAGATGAATTCCACCAAACATATCGTTGTTTCATTGCTAAGTCATATCCTACTCTTTATGGCTCCACAGACTGTAATATGCCAGGCTCCTCTGTCCATGGAATTCTCCAGGCAAGAATACTGGAGTGGGCTGCTCTGCCCTCCTCCAGGGGATCTTCCCAACCCAGGGATGGAACTCGTGTCTCCTGCATTGACAGGCAGATAATTTTCTGCTGAGTCATCAGGGAGGAAGAACTAATACTTATTCCAAAAAATTGAAGAGGACAGAACACCCCAATCCATTCTACAAGGATGGATTACCAGCATAGCCCTCATATCAAAAACCATACAAAGACTACAACAGAAGAAAATTGCAGGCCAATATTTTTGTTGAACAGAGGTGCAAAAATCCTCAAAAAGAAAAAAAATTAGCAAATTGAATTCAACAATATATAACAAGAATGACACACTTTGATCAAGTTGGATTTATTCCAGGAATATAAGAATGGTTCAATATTTACAAATCAATCAATATGATACAGAACATAGCAAAAGGAAGGGTAAAAATCACATGATAATCTCAATACAGATAAACAAACAATTTTATCAGATTAAACACCCATTCATGATAAAAAAAACTCTCATCAAAGTGGTGTGTATATACATATATATATATATAACTTAGCCTTAAAAAAGAAATTAAATTCTTCCATTTTCAGAATTCTGATGGACCTAGAGAAATGCTCAATGAAATAAATCAGATAAAATAAGAAAAATAATATATTATCAGTGATATGTAGATTCTAAAAAATAAAGTATATTGCAAAACAGACTAACAAATATAGAAAACAATCTAGTGGTTACCAGCTGTGAGAGGAAAGGGAAGAAGGACAAGATGGGGTATGAGATTCAGAGACACAAACTGCTACATATAAAATAGATGAGCAACAAGGATATATTGAATAGCACAGGGAATTATGATCATTATCTTGAAAAAATTTTTAATTGAGCATTGTCTATAAAATAAAAACTGAATCTCTATGCTGTACATCTGAAACTAATATAATAATTTAAATCAAAGGTGGCTCAGTGGTAAAGAATCCACCCGCCAATGCAGGAGATGCAGGCGATCTGGGTTCAATCTCTGGGTTGGGAAGATCCCTTGCAGTAGGAAATGGCAGGCAACGCACTCCAGTGTCATTGCCTGGAAAATTCCAGAGGAGCCTGGCGGGCTGCAGTCCATAGGATCACAAAGAGTCAGACACGATTGAGCAACTGAACACACACACACTTCAATTTAGAAAAAAAAAAAAAAAGGAAGTACCTCTTCACTTAAACTTGTTGTTAGACACTAATGCATAATGGTTCTCCATGGGGGCAATTTTGCCTCCATGGCATATTTGACAACATATGGAGACATTTTTGATTCTCACAACTGGAAGGGGGGGGGTACTATCATCTAGACACCAGGAATTCTGCTAAACAAAGTATAACACATAAGACAGATCCGCAACAAAGAGATATCTAGTCCAAAGTGTTGCTAGTGTGCAGGTCAAAAAACACTCCCAAGGTAAAAGCCAACCGCCAACTGTCACATCTTGCTTCAGTACTAGATTACGTGGTCCTTTAAATATCCCCAGAGGTTTTTATATCAATTAAGTTTAGATTTGTATTTGTGATTTTTTTAATTTAGAGGCCATTCTTTTGAAAACTCCCTAAACTCCATTAGATATGAATATTAAAAGTCCAAGAACTCAGAGTTATTAACACGATTTTCAGGAAGTTAATTTCCTTACATAATATTATGAAGCTTTAGGACTTCTGATCCTTGATCTATTTATTGTTTTAGCCTATATATTTATACACATACAGAACTACTCTAAAATGTCAGAAAATTGAATCACCACCAGAAAATGTTTGCCAGTTACTTTATGGGCTTCCCTGATAGATATGTTGGTAAAGAATCCGCCTGCAGTGCAGCAGACCCCAGTTCAATTCCTGGGTCGGGAAGATCCACTGGAGAAGGGATAGGCCATCCATTCCAGTGTTCTTGGGCTTCCCTTATACTCAGCTGGTAAAGAATCCACCTGCATTGTGGGAAACCTGAGTTCCATCCTTGGGTTGAGAAGATCCCTTTGAGAAGGGAAAAGCCACCCACTCCAGTATTCTAGCCTGGAGAATTCCATGGACCATATAGTCCATGGGATTGCAAAGAGTTGGACATGACTGAGTGACTTTCACTTTCACTTCCTAACTATGATACTATACAAAACACATATAAAATTCACAGCAGAATCAATGTCATATTCTCACTTAAGATTTAGATATAAAATCCGTCAAGGAGTAATGGAAATGAGATAGTCTGTAAACTGGAATCAGTTTAGAATCAGTTTAAAGTGAGATAGCAATTTAGAATCTAATGCCATCCTCAGTCTACCATAAAAGAATTTATTAATACCTGTTATGTGGCATGATCTTTATATAAAGTTCAGTCTCAAGTCAAGTACAAAATATATTTTTTTCTCCCTTCCAGTATCCAGGTTTAATAGACTCCAGCCAGCATCTCTGGAAAGTAAAGTTTTGCCAAGGATGAAGAAACAAAAATGATTTTTAAAGCCAGATGCTAGTTTGCTACAACAGAAAATGTTTCAAAATACGTCACATTTCAATTTCCTTTTAAGCTCTTCAATTAATACCTATTAATAGTTGCTTCAGGGCTTCCCAAGTACACAGTGGTGAAGAATCTGTCTGCCAGTGCAGGAGACTCAAGAGACAGGTTAGATCCCTGCGTCAGGAAGATCCTCTGGAGGAGGGCATGGCAACCCACTTCAGTATTCATACCTGGAGAATCCCATGAACAGAGGAGCCTGGTGAGCTACAATTCATGGGGGTCACACAGACTCAGACACGACTGAGCACACACCACACACAGCTAATTACTGCAGGTGTGGATCATCTTTAACAGATGCACTTGTACTTTAACCTTTCTCTAAAAGGCAGTATTGATTAAGACACAAATCTAGAATCAAGCAGTTTTTCTTTGACTCTACATTGTCTTGAAAACTAATTGTGTGCCCTTGGGCAAATTATCTATCCTCCCTTTAACCCATTTCCCCACTTGCACAATAGAAATAAAGATAATTTTTTTTAGCTTTTTGATTGGTAAATGAGGTAAAATGGAGAAAGCTTAAAACAGTAGCTGGCACTTGGTAAGCTTTCAGTTAGTTTTTCTATAATTATTTATTTATTTGACCCATTATAATGGGAAAAATTAAAAATTATAAAAAGAGTAGATGAAGATTATTGAAGACCCATTTTTAAAACATACCTGGATATTTGAATGAGATGTATTATTCTGCCAGAAGTAAACCATTTTCTTAATTCACTTTTGACAATAATTTGGCTGAAAATATGTCCATCTGCTATGAACAAAGCTAGTGGAGGTGATGGAATTCCAGTTGAACCATTTCAAATCCTAAAAGATGATTCTGTGAAAGGGCTGCACTCAATATGTCAGCAAATTTGGAAAACTCAGCTGTAGCCACAGGACTGAAAAAGGTCAGTTTTCATTCCAATTCCAAAGAAAGGCAATGCCAAAAAATGCTCAAACTACCGTACAATTGCCCTCATCTCATACACTAGTAAAGTAATGCTCAAAATTCTCCAAGCCAGGCTTCAGCAATACATCAACAGTGAACTTCCAGCTGTTCAAGCTGGTTTCAGAAAAGGCAAAGGAACCAGAGATCAAATTGCCAACATCCACTGGATCATCGAATAAGCAAGAGAGTTCCAGGAAACATCTATTTCTCCTTTATTGACTATGCCAGCCTTTGACTGTGTGGATCACAATAAACTGAAAAATTCTTCAAGAGATGGGAATACCAGAGCACCTGACCTGCCTCTTGAGAAACCTGTATGCAGGTCAGGAAGCAACAGTTAGAACTGGACATGGAACAACAGACTGGTTCCAAATAGGAAAAGGAGTACGTCAAGGCTGTATATTGTCACCCTGCTTATTTAACTTATATGCAGAGTACACCATGAGAAATGCTGGGCTGGAGAAGCACAAGCTGGAATCAAGATTGCCAGGAGAAATATCAATAACCTCATATATGCAGATGACACCACTCTTATGGCAGAAAGTGAAGAAGGACTAAAGAGCTTCTTGATGAAGGTGAAAGAGGAGAGTGAAAAAGTTGGCTTAAAGCTCAACATTCAGAAAACTAAGATCATGGCATCTGGTCCCATCACTTCATGGCAAATAGATGGGGAAACAGTGGGAACAGTGGCTGACTATATTTGGGGGCTCCAAAATCACTCAGATGGTGATTACAATCATGAAATTAAAAGATGCTTGGTCCTTGGAAGGAAAGTTATGACCAATCTTTACAGCTGTCTCTTATACACATCTAGATGTGTATAAGAGACAGGTATTACCTTCTCAAAGATCTAATCCTATAACTTTTTTGTCTAAGTGGGAGAAACTCCTATGTGCCTGTGTGCTTAGTCGCTTAGCCATGTCCAGCTCTTTATGATCCCATGGACTGCAGCCCATTAGGCTCCTCTGTCCATGGGATTTTCCAGGAAAGAATACTGGAGTGGGTTGCTCTTTCCTCTACCAAGGATATTCCTGATCTAGAGGTCGAATCCGTGTCTTCTGTGTCTCCNCTATAAGGAAAGCTGAGTGAAGAATTGATGCTTTTGAACTGTGGTGTTGGAGAAGACTCTTGAGAGCCCCTTGGACTGCAAGGAGATCCAACCAGTCCATCCTAAAATAGATCAATCCTGAGTGTTCATTGGAAGGAATGATGCTAAAGCTGAAACTCCAATACTTTGGCCACCTGGTGTGGAGAACTGACTCATTTGAAAAGACCCTGATGCTGGGAAAGATTGAGTGCCAGAGGAGAAGGGGATGACAGAGGATGTGATGGTTGGATGGCATCACCAACTCAATGGACACGGGTTTGGGTGGACTCTGGGAGTTGGTGATGGACAGGGAGGCCTGGTGTGCTGTGGTTCTTGGGATCACAGAGTCGGACACGACTGAATGACTGAACTGAACTGAATGCCCAACTACTATTTTTTAGTTCAGTTATTTTTTTCATTAATTCAAACAAATAAACACTCACTGAACACATCCTATTATCCAGAGCCAATGGAGTCAAGAGTGAAAATTCAAAGATGTGCTGTGGTTCTTGGGATCACAGAGTCGGACACGACTGAATGACTGAACTGAACTGAATGCCCAACTACTATTTTTTAGTTCAGTTATTTTTTTCATTAATTCAAACAAATAAACACTCACTGAACACATCCTATTATCCAGAGCCAATGGAGTCAAGAGTGAAAATTCAAAGATAAGTAAGGCAGACGCTTTGCCTTCTAAAAGTTATTGGTCTAAAGAAAAATTGATATTGGCACAGAAACAAATTACACACCAAAAATTTGCTTTACCCCACTACCTGATTCACAGGCTTATTTTTAAAATGTCTTAGTGAACAGCCTATAATTAATGACAATGGAGAGAAGACAAAGAGCAAAATAATTGTCTTTTTTATGTATTTGTCTGTCAAAACTCTCCTTATGAAGAGAGATGTTGATAATAGACTTGGGGAAATCATCTCAGGCTTCCTAAATGGGTTCATAACACACACACACACACACACAGTACACTTAAAACTTACAGTGTTTTCCTTTTAGTCCTTACATAATGTTCAATTAAATACTTGTCCAAGTTTCACTTCAAAAAAGGACTCCAATAACTAGGTGATGGAAATTCACGTTAGTACAGAAAAGACAAAACAGAGAACTGAAATTAGAAGCTTTGCATTTAGAACACTCTTGCCATTTGCTTGATTCCCCAGAGTTGTGATGAGGGTTGGTCTGCAAATACTCTGTATTTGTAGTTCTATTTAGCTCCTATAATACACCTAGACTTTGTCTGCTATGAATCTCAAAAGGCATAGCATTGTGAAGAGGTGAAAATGATAAAGTAGATCTCTGTAGAAGGGCAGTAGCCTCAAAGTTTAACTAAAAGAACAACAACAAAAATATGAAATTACTCTATTTAGTATTTCTTAGGAGAATATCTCTACCTGAAGCTTCCATTGTCCTTGCTTTGGTCATATTTATAATAATTATAGTAATAAAGCTGTATGACTTTGGGGAAAAAAAGATAAAAACAATTCCATATCAAGTTACTGATAAATAAAGATGGTCCATTTAGATGATTCTATAACAGGAAATCAATCTCTTGTATCTGTTAAGAACTATGAAGGATTTGAGATTTTTATCCTACTTGCAAATTACAAGTTAGCCTGCCATAGTTTGATGGGCGACACTATGCTCCTGAGTCAGAAACAATGCATGATTTGTTACTTACAGCACTAGCAGTAGCCAGAAGATGTTGCTTTTGCTCAGTTCTCTGAGCCCAAATTCCCATGAGCCACTGCAAAGAGGGCTGGGTGTACCCATACATAGAGCAGGACACATTACAGGAGTGGAACTCTGCAGTTAGGAAACCCAAATATCTTGGAATGGGCAGTAAACCTGCTTGAACTTTGCCCCAGAAGTAGATGTTATCTTTATTATCAGTTCAGTTCAGTTCAGAGGCTCAGTCGTGTCCGACTCTTTGCGACCCCATGATTCACAGCACACCAGGCCTCCCTGTCCATCACCAATTCCCGGAGTTCACTCAGACTCACGTCCATCGAGTCAGTGAGGCCATTCAGCCATCTCATCCTTGGTCGTCCCCTTCTCCTCCTGCCCCCAATCCCTCCCAGCATCAGAGTCTTTTCCAATGAGTCATTTCTTCGCATGAGGTGGCCAAAGTACTGGAGTTTCAGCTTTAGCATCATTCCTTCCAAAGAAATCCCAGGGCTGATCTCCTTCAGAATGGACTGGTTGGATCTCCTTGCAGTCCAAGTGACTCTCAAGAGTCTTCTCCAACACCACAGTTCAAAAGCATCGATTCTTCGGCGCTCAGCTTTCTTCACAGTCCAACTTTCACATCCATACATGACCACAGGAAAAACCATAGCCTTGACTAGGCGGACCTTAGTCGGCAAAGTAATGTCTCTGCTTTTGAATATACTATCCAGGTTGGTCATAACTTTTCTTCCAAGGAGTAAGCGTCTTTTAATTTCATGGCTGCAGTCACCATCTGCAGTGATTTTGGAGCCCAAAAAAATAAAGTCTGACACTGTTTCCACTGTTTCCCCATCTATTTCCCATGAAGTGATGGGACCGGATGCCATGATCTTCGTTTTCTGAATGTTGAGCTTTAAGCCAACTTTTTCGCTCTCCTCCTTCACTTTCATCAAGAGGCTTTTTAGCTCCTCCTCACTTTCTGCCATAAGGGTGGTGTCATCAGCATATCTGAGGTTATTGATATTTCTCCCGGCAATCTTGATTCCAGCTTGTGTTTCTTCCAGTCCAGCGTTTCTCATGATGTACTCTGCATATAAGTTAAATAAGCAGGGTGACAATATACAGCCTTGACGTACTCCTTTTCCTATTTGGAACCAGTCTGTTGTTCCATGTCCAGTTCTAACTGTTGCTTCCTGACCTGCATACAGATTTCTCAAGAGGCAGGTTAGGTGGTCTGGTATTCCCATCTCTTTCAGAATTTTCCACAGTTTATTGTGATCCACACAGTCAAAGGCTTTGGCATAGTCAATAAAGCAGAAATAGATGTTTTTCTGGAACTCTCTTGCTTTTTCCATGATCCAGCGGATGTTGGCAATTTGATCTCTGGTTCCTCTGCCTGTTCTAAAACCAGCTTGAACATCAGGGAGTTCACAGTTCACATATTGCTGAAGCCTGGCTTGGAGAATTTTGAGCATTACTTTACTAGCATGTGAGATGAGTGCAATTGTGGGGTAGTTTGAGCATTCTTTGGCATTGCCTTTCTTTGGGATTGGAATGAAAACTGACCTTTTCCAGTCCTGTGGCCACTGCTGAGTTTTCCAAATTTGCTGGCATATTGAGTGCAGCACTTTCACAGCATCATCTTCCAGGATTTGAAACAGCTCAACTGGAATGCCATCACCTCCACTAGCTTTGTTCGTAGTGATGCTTTCTAAGGCCCGCTTGACTTCGCATTCCAAGATGTCTGGCTCTAGATTAGTGATCACATCATCATGATTATCTGGGTCGTGAAGATCTTTTTTGTACAGTTCTTCCATGTGTTCTTGCCACCTCTTCTTAATATCTTCTGCTTCTGTTAGGTCCAGACCATTTCTGTCCTTTATTGAGGCCATCTTTGCATGAAATGTTCCCTTGGTATCGCTAATTTTCTTGAAGAGATCTCTAGTCTTTCCCATTCTATTGTTTTCCTCTATTTTTTTGCTTTGATCACTGAAGAAGGCTTTCTTATCTCTTCTTGCTATTAGTAAATCAACTTTGCTCTGGAGCAAGACATTGCCCACTTCTTCTAAGAGTATTTGCTTTACAAACATCCTTAAGCAGATAAAACAGACAGTGCTTTGGTTCATAAGACATGGAGAAATGTATGAAACCCATGGAAAATTGTTTAAATAAAAAATGTGAAGCATCCAAACCCAGAACGAGCTAAGCTATAAATATAGTTCATGATCTTTGAGGTCAGTTCAACCATAAATATTCATTCCCACTCTCTCATTGATTGACATTGTGAAAAATTTCAGTAGCTATTTCCTTTCTTTCCAGTAGGTCTTATTTTTATTTATTTTGACCTAGGATTTCATACATCCTATAGTTGAATTTGTTGTTGGGAGTAAGAAGAACATTTCTCTTTTTATCTTCCCTCCTACTCCAATGATAGAATGAAAATAACTGGTCAAAAGTATACATATAGTATATATATATACAATGTAATATACATATAGATATAATTATATATGTGTATATAAATACATATATATAAAGCCATTTTGGTATAGGTTTATGTGTCTATATGTGTGTGAAATAAGGAATAAAAGCTCTGGGACACTGAAAACTATCAGAACTCATAGCTCTTCTCTACTCAAATAAACTACCTCATTTTCCACACAGTCTACTAGGCGATAATTAATTATCATATTTCTAACATGCTAAAGTCCACTACATAGTAATTGCCTAATGTCATGAAATAAGAAACTAGTTGAGAGAAGAATTCAGATTCTTTTTGAGAAAAACTAAATGGATTTCCAATTCCTAAGTATTATCTTTATTAGACAACTAGGACTCCATTTTCTCTTTGTATTTCAAGTTCCTAACAAAAAATTTAAAGTCTAAGTGCTCAAGGTAGTGTTGCTGAATAAAATGAAATGTAAAAGATGCCCTATATTTACATGACTATACAGACATAAGTCCAAGACTTAACATTTAATAAAAATGCTTTTTCGTGTGGGATAACAGTTGCACTATTAAGATAGATTTCATGGTATTTTTATCCTATTAAGTGGGGGAAAAAGGTGGTTAACACTGTGTTGACGCTGCACTAATTCAAAAATGAGAGTTCAATCCCTGCTTTCCAATGTCGAACATGGCAAAAGGTTGGAAAGAATATAGCAAATATACAGAAACCTTAACAGAAGGAAGAAAAAGAGAAATACAGTAAGAGATATAGCTTTATATAAAGCATCAATTTCATTCAGATTAGAGTAAGCTGAATTAATAAATGTACACCACAGGCTTTATTAAGTTTTAATGATTGAATTTTTGCTCCATGGCATCTAACTGAACATAAAAACTTATGCACCCTCCTAAAATCTTCAAAAGGATTTTGGGAAAATACAAAACTAAGGTCATATAGCAAGGAACTTGAATCAGAGACATCAGAATATAATTCTGATTTATTGTTACTCTTTTTCAAGATAGGTTGCCATCTGATAGGTTCTAGCCACTTCTATTTTACCAGTGCAGACAATAAATCAACTTAAATTAGAGAAAAATATTTGACTATATGAAATGATAAAATTATAATGGTATCTGACAGTACTGACAAAATTAGATATTTCTCTCCTCTTCAGCCCTGGCCTGAGAATTTTTTTTCTTTTAAAGTAAGTTGGAAAGTTCACGGTAACAAAAGACAGAGAGAAAATACTCCATAAGAATTTATACTATACATTTATTTCCTATCCAAGGCAATGCCAAGGAACATACAGGCTATTCTTGTTGCTGTCATCTTTTTTCTAAAGTTTTGTGTTCTCAAGCAGTGTTATCCAGGATTCTTGCCTAGCTCACTGGAGTCACCAGGGCAATACAGACTGGGTCTGTCAACAACCCCTAGCCAGGCTATATGGTCAAGTTCAGTGGCCGCTTTAAAAGTAGAATGTACTTCCAAACATTTTTATTAAGTCCCTGGCAGAGACTGCATGATCTTGGTGACAATTCAATTATAACCCTCTTAAATCATTTCAGGTAGGTTCAGTGGTCTTACCTCATGTGAAATACTGAGGGGAAACACCATTTCTCTTCTCTGATAGAAATTAAATAGGAAGCAGGCATAACTTCTACACAGTAAAATACTTTTCAAAAGTTTTTACAAACATCACATGTTAAATTTCATTGTTCTAGTATGTATATTATTTCCATTTCTGGAAAGATACATAGCAGATTTTACCAAAGAAAAATAGTCAGTATGGTAAATTCTTTTGTTTCCCATGAGAAAAATAAACTAATATGTCATCTTATTAAAGAGAACAGAGATTTTTCTGAAGTTTTCCTATAGAGCTATCAGTCAGTTCAATTCAGTCACTCAGTCATGTCCGACTCTTTGCGACCCCATGAATCTCAGCACGCCAGGCCTCCCTGTTCATCACCATCTCCCGGAGTTCACTCAGACTCATGTTCATCGAGTCCGTGATGCCATTCAGCCATCTCATCCTTGGTCATCCCCTTCTCCTCCTGCCCCCAATCCCTCCCAGCATCAGAGTCTTTTCCAATGAGTCAACTCTTCACATGAGGTGGCCAAAGTACTGGAGTTTCAGCTTTAGCATCATTCCTTCCAAAGAAATCCCAGGGCTGATCTCCTTCAGAATAGACTGGTTGGATCTCCTTGCAGTCCAAGGGACTCTCAAGAGTCTTCTCCAACACCACAGTTCAAAAGCATCAATTCTTCAGTGCTCAGCNTTTTCCAATGAGTCAACTCTTCACATGAGGTGGCCAAAGTACTGGAGTTTCAGCTTTAGCATCATCCCTTCCAAAGAAATCCCAGGGCTGATCTCCTTCAGAATGGATTGGTTGGATCTCCTTGCAGTCCAAGGGACTCTCAAGAGTCTTCTCCACCACCACAGTTCAAAAGCATCAGCTCTTCAGCGCTCAGCCTTCTTCACAGTCCAACTCTCACATCCATACATGACCACAGGAAAAACCATAGTCTTGACTAGACGGATCTTAGTCGGCAAAATGTAAATCAAAACTACAATGAGATTTCACTTCGTACTAGTCAGAATGGCCATCATCAAAAATCTATAAACAATAAATGCTAGAGATGGTACTCCTACACTGTTGGTGACAATGAAAATTGGTACCACCATTATGGAGAACAGCATGGAGTTTCCTTAAAAATCTAAAAATAGAGCTACTAATTGATCCAACAGTCTCACTCCTAGGCATATATCTGGAGAAAAACATGGTTCAAAAGGATACATACACCACAGTCTTCACTGCAGCACTGTTTATAATAGCCAAGACATGGAAACAACCTAGCCGTCCACTGATAGATGAATGGATAAAGAAGATGTGGTACATATATACAAGCAAATATTCAGCCATTAAAAAGAATGAAATAGAGCCATTTGCAGCAACATGGATGGACTTAGAGATTATCATATTAAGTCAAGTCAGAGAAAGACAAATATCACATGTCACTTATATATGGAATCTAAAAAAGATTATATGAATGGAACTTATTTATAAAACAGAAAGACACAAACTTAGAGCATGAACTTATTTATAGGTACTGAGGGGAAGGGTGGAGGGCAGTTATAGATTGGGAATTTAGGATTGATTGTAAGCACTGCTGCTGCTGCTGCTGCTGCTATGTCATTTCAGTCGTGTCTGACTCTGTGCGACCCCATAGACGGCAGCCCAACAGGCTCCCCCGTCCCTGGGATTCTCCAGGCAAGAACACTGGAGTTGGTTGCCATTTCCTTCTCCAATGCATGAAAGTGAAAAATGAGAGTGAAAAGTGAAAGCGAAGTTACTCAGTCGTGTCCAACTCTTAGCACTGCTATATTTAAAATAGATAACCAATAATTCATGTGGATGTATGAGAGAAATCAAACCAATATTGTAAAGCAATCATCAAACAATTAAAAATAAATAAATATTTTAAAAGTCCCACATTTGATGCATGCATTGTGAAAATTACAATGGATATCTGATTTTGAGCAAACCAAGTCCTTTGTGAAACAAGGTCTTATAAAAAGCAGCAGAGTGATAATAAACACATACAGTTTTATCATGAAAAATTAAATCAAATAGATAACAAACAAGGACCTAACTTTAAAAATAAAAAACAAAAATTCCCCACTAAGTGGTATATTTTTTACAATTCATGGATACATCATATATTGATGTACATCATAATCTATACATCTATAGATTATACATATATATTGATACATCATAATCACCTGAACTCCATAGCTTATGTTAAGGTCCATGCTTGGTGTTGTACATTTTATGGGTTTGTTCAAATGTATAATAATATTTTGTGAAACAATATAGTATCATACAGAAAATTTTCAATGCCCTCAAAATTCTCTGTGCTTTATCTAGTCATTTTTCCCCTAAAATAATATTTTTGAAACCTGGTATTGTGCAAAGTTTCTTAGACAAAACTCATAAAGAAAAAACCTGAAAACTAAACCTAAAATCTGCTCACTAAAACTCACCATTAAAAATCAAGATTAGCAAACCACAAAACATTTATAAAACATGCATCTGACAATGACCTATGTCTTGAGCATATAAAGAACTCCTACAGCTCACTAATAAAGAGATAAACTGTGCTATTGTAAAATGAGTAAAAACTTATTCAGACACTTTACAAAAGAACATATACAAATTGCACAAAAAACATTATTCAGCATCTCTAATCATCAAGAAAATGCAAACTAAAAATTCAGAGATTCACTCCTAGAATGGTTAAAATTAAAAATAATGTCATCATCAAATATTGACTAAAATACAGAGCCACTATAATTCTCAAACATTACTAGTAGGCTTGAAAAATGGTATAACCACTTTGGAAGAAATTTTGTCAATTTATTCTAAAGTTAAATATACACCTTCCATAGAACCCAGGATTATACTCCTAGGCATTATGCCAAAAGACATGAAAAGTGTATGTCCACAAAAGTACCTGTTCAAAATTATTTATAACAACTTTATTCCTAATATCTCCAAACCAGAAATAACCCAATTTTCAATTGAAAGGAGAATTGATATAAAATGTTGCAGTATATTCATGTAATACAATAGTACTCATAAATAAATGACTGACAAATATAGCAATATGATATATATTAAAGGCTGCAGAAAAGAAGCCAGACATGAAAGAGTAGGTACTATGACTCCATTCATACAAAGTTCTAGAACAGGTAAAACTACTCCATGGTAAAAGAAATAAAATATTTGTCTCTAGGGTGAGGTTGACTGAGTAGGGACATGAAGGAACTTTCTAGGTGATGGAAATGTTCTTTATCTTGACAGTGTTGTGAGTTATACAGCTTTACTCATTTGTCAGGCTCATCTTATTGAACACTTAAGATTTATACATTTTTTTCTAAAGGCAAATGTTACCAAAAAGTGACCTGTAAAATAACTCTTGATTGATATTATTAGCTATATTTACAGGATAAAAAGAGTAGGCCTTATATCACTTGGAGAAGGAAATGGCAACCCACTCCAGTGTTCTTGCCTGGAGAATCCCAGGGACGGGGGAGCCTGTTGGGCTACCGTCTATGGGGTCGCACAGAGGCCTTATATCACACAGACTATAAATAGAGAAGCTATCTTTAGAGATAGATTATGGTGATAAATTATGGTGCTAGGTAAAGAGATAGATAGATAGGGTTGCTGACCCAATCATGATGAGGATAAGCTTTGCATCATTATCTATTACTTATACCACCTCTAACTCTTTTACACTTTCTTAACTTTACCCCCTTTCCCTACCCAGCAGTTGACAAAGACACAAATTTGTAAGATAGGTCAACAAATTTAGTCACATATTTTTATGACAGTGACATGTGAATCAATATAGCACATGGAAAGAATTGTCTTTGAATTCTGGTAGTTGTGGTTTCCAACCCATGTTCTACAATTTATTAGTTATAAAGGAGATCAGTCCTGGGTGTTCATTGAAAGGACTGATGTTGAAGCTGGAGCTCCAATATTTTAGCCACCTGATGTGAAGAGCTGACTCATTTGGAAAGACCCTGATGTTGGGAAAGATTGAAGGCAGGAGGAGAAGGGGAGGACAGAAGTTGAGATGGTCGGATGGCATCACCAACTCAATGGACATGAGTTTGAGCAAGCTCCGGGAGTTGGCGATGGACAGGGAGGCCTGGTGTGCTGCAGCCCATGGGGTCACAAAGAGTCAGACACGACTGAGCAACCGAACTGACTGACTGATGACCTCATGCAACTAATTTAATGTCTCTGAGAATCTGGTTTTTTAGACATAAACCAGGGTAGTTTATGCTCCAAAGGGTTTATTCATTCATCTATTCAACAAGTCCAATCCCAAAGAAAGGCAATGTCAAATGTTCAAACTACTACTGCACAGTTGCACACATCTCACATGTTAGGAAAGTAATGCTCAAAATTCTCCAAGCCAGGCTTCAACAGTACATGAACTGTGAACTTCCAGATGTTCAAACTGGATTTCAAAAAGGCAGAGGAACCAGAGATCAAATTGCCAACATCTGTTGGATCATCAAAAAAGTGATAGAGTTCCAAAAAAACATCTACCTCTGTTTTATGGACTGTGCCAAAGTCTTTGACTGTGTGGATCACAACAAACTGTGGAAAATTCTTCAAGAGATGAGAATACCAGATCACCTGACCTGCCTCTTGAGAAATCTGTATGCAGGTCAAGAAGCAACAGTTAGAAATGGACATGGAACAACAGACTGGTTCCACATGGGAAAATGAGTACATCAAGGCTGCATTTGTCACCCTGCTTATTTAACTTATATTCAGAGTACATCATGCGAAGTGCTTGGCTGGATGAAGCACAAGCTGGAATCAAGATTGCCAGGAGAAATATCAGTAACTTCAGATATGCAGATGACACCACTCTTATGGCAGAAATCTAAGAGAACTAAAGAACCTCTTGATGAAAGTGAAAGAGGAGAGTGAAAAAGTTGGCTTAAAGCTCAACATCAAGAAAACTAAGATCATGGCATCTGGCCCCATCACTTCATGGCAAATGGATGGGGAAACAATAGAAACAGTGGCAGACTTTATTTTGGGGGGCTCAAAAATAACTGCATATGGTGACTGCAGCCATGAAATTAAAAGATGCTTTCTCCTTGGAAGAAAAGCTATGATCAGCCTAGATAGAATATTGAAATGCAGAGTCATTACTTTGCCAACAAAAGTCCATCTAGTTAAGGCTATGGTTTTTCCAGTAGTCATGTATGGATGTGAGAGTTGGACTATAAAGAAAGCTGAGCATGGAAGAATTGATGCTTTTGAACTGTGGTGTTGGAGAAGACTCTTTGAGAGTCCCTTGGACTGCAATCAGTGTATCACAAAGGAAATCAATCCCAAATATACATTGAAAGGACTCATGCTGAAGCTGAAACTCCAATACTTTGGCCATCTGATGTGAAGAACTAACTCACTAGAAAAGACCCTGATGCTGGGAAAGATTGAAGACAAGAGGAGAAGGGGATGACAGGGATGAGATGGTTGGATGGCATCACCCACTTGATGGACATGGGTTTGAGTAAGCTCCGGGACTTGGTGAAGTACAGGGAAGCCTGGCGTGGGGCAGTCCATGGGGTCTCAAAGAGTCAGACATGACTGAACAACTGAACTGACTGTTTCAACAAGGAACATTGATTCCTATTTTTACTGGGAACTGGCTGTACATTTTGAAAGAGACACTTATATTCAGAACTTCAAAGAACTCCTAAAATTCAATATGAAGACAAACTACTCTGCTAAAAAGTAGTCAAAAACTAGGACAGACACCTGGGTGGAGAGTGGAAAAGGAGAGAACCCTAGAGTTAATGCAAGAAAACTAGTTGGTTGTTTTTCAGTAGTTTAGGTTGAAGATGATTTCAGTTTGAAAGAGGAAAATGACAGTGAAAGAAGAAAGAGGTAGATGATTCTAAATAAGAGTTAGAAAATAAAATTCATAGAACTTGGTATGAACTGGAAATAAAGGCTGTGAGAGAGAAAACAAGCATATATCTTGCTTCCCAACTGGACAGAAGATGGTACCTTTTACAGAAAGAAGTACAGATATAAGACCAGATTTAGTAGCTTTTGAGATAGATATAGAAAGTGCATGTCATGATGACTGACCCAGCGAAGGTACTCAATAAATGGAAGATACTGTAGAATGGGACAAAGTTAATTAATTATATGAGATCAGTTCTGTAAATTTGATTTTAGCTACTATTGTAAAGTTAAAAACTAAAAAAGCAAGCATCAGAATTGCCAGTCTATGTTCAATGCAGGATGCAGGATGCTTGGGGCTGGTGTATGGGGATGATCTGGAGGGAAGATGTGGGGTGGGATGTGGGAGGGGGGTTCATGTTTGGGAGTTCGTGTAAAAAAATAAATAAATACAAAAAAAAAAAAA
>SJYX01002267.1:3860-22593 GCA_006410675.1 Oreotragus oreotragus
ATGTTTCAATGTTATCCTCTCAAGTCATCCCACCCTTGCCTTCTCCCACAGAGTCCTAAAGTCTCTTCTTTACATCTGTGTCTCTTTTGCTCTCTCACATATAGGGTCATTGTTGCCATCTTTCTAAATTCCATATATATGCCTTAATATACTGTATTGGTGTTTTTCCTTCTGACTTACTTCTCTCTGTATAATAGGTTCTAGTTTTACCCGCCTCATTAGAACTGATTCAACTGCATTCTTAATAGCAGAGTATAATATTCCATTGTGTATATGTGCCACAGCATTCATGTCCATTCATCTGCTGATGGACATCTAGGTTGCTTCCATGTCCTGGCTATTGTAAACAACATGCACACCATTCTTGAACATTTTCTTATAATTGTAAATGTTCAGATCACTTCACTATATTCCACGATGACATTTTCAAAGTTTATTTTCCATAAAGGAGCAACTGTGAAAAAGATAAAACAGTTTAGATATACTGTTTTATTGCCTTCCAAAGCAATCTGTGGAACTGAATAATTCCATTTTGACCTCTATGTTAAATAATCAATCAGCTAAGACATATTAAAAGCTCTTAATATGACAGACAAAAGAAAATAAAATTGGCCAATGAAATGACCAGATATTTATTGGCTTTATTTTTTAAATGTTCATTTGCACAATAACAGATATAAATATTTTATTTTTTCATTAAATTCATCCAGTAAATACTTATGTTCTTTCCCAGCAATCATGTACATTTGTGAGAGCTGGACACTAAAGAAGGCAGAACACCAAAGAATTGATGCCTTGGAACTGTGGTGCTATAAAAGATTCCTCAAAGTCCTTTGGACAGAAAGGAGATCAAACCAGTCAATCTTAAGGGAGATCAACCCTGAATTTTCACTGGAAGGACTGATGCTGAGGCTAAATCTCCAGCATTTTGGTCATCTGATGAAAACAGACAAATCACTGGAAAAATTCCTGAAGCTGAGAAAGACTGAGGGCAGAAGGAGAAGAGGGTGTCAGGGGATGAGATGGCTGCAGGGCATCACCAATGGAATTAACATGAACTTGGGCAAACTCTGGGAGATGGTGAGGGACAAGGAGGCCCGGTATGCTACAGTTAATGGAGTTGCAAAGAGTTGGACACGACTGGATGTTTGAACAACAACAAATATTTATTTAGCAGCTAGCATATGTTAGGCACTAGTCATTTGGAATCTAGAAAAGTAAAACATAAACACCCCTTAATCTCATGGTACAAAATTATTTTGAGAAGACAGATATTTACATTGAAAAAAGTAAATATATCACATTGTATGTTCAGTCCAGTTTGGCCGCTCAGTCATGTACAACTCTTTGTGACCACATGGTCTGCAAAACGTCAGGCTTCCTGTACGTCACCAAATCCCAGAGCTTGCTCAAATTCATATACATTGAATCGGTGATCCCATCCAATCATCTCATCCTCTGTCATCCCCTTCTTCTTCTGCCTTCAATCTTGCCCAGCATCAGGGTATTTTCTTTTTTTTAATATAAATTTATTTATTTTAATTGGGGGCTAATTACTTTATAATATTGTATTGGTTTTGCCATACATCAACATGAATCTGCCATGAGTGTACACGTGTTCCTCATCCTGAACTCCCCTCCCACCTTTTTCCACATACCATCCCTCTGGGTCCTCCCAGTGCATCACCCCTGAGCATTGTAATGAATCAGTTCTTTGCATCAGGTGGCCAAAGTATTGGAGTTTCAGCTTCAGCATCAGTCCTTCCAATGAACATTCAGGACTGATTTCCTTTAGGATGGACTGGTTGGATCTTCTTGCAGTCCAAGGGACTCTCAAGAGTCTTCAACCCCACAGTTCAAAAGCATCAGTTCTTTGGCACTCAGCTTTCAGTATCGTCCAATTCTCACATCCATACATAACTACAGGAAAAACCATAACGTTGACTAGATAGACCTTTGTCGGCATAGTAATGTCTCTCCTTTTTAACATGTTATCTAGGTTGGTCATAGCTTTTCTTCCAAGGAGCAAGTGTCTTTTAATTTCACGGCTGCAGTCACCATCTATGGTGATTTTGGAGCCCAATAAAATAAAGTCTCTCACTCTTTCCACTGCTTCCCCACATATTTGCCATGAAGTGATGGAACCAGATGCTGTGATCTTAATTTTCTGATTGTTGAGTTTTAAGCCAAAATTTTCATTCTCCTCTTTCATTTTCAGCAAGAGGCTCTTTAGTTCTTCTTTGCTTTCTGCGTTAAGGGTGGTGTCAGGTAGATACTTGAGGTTATTGATATTTCTCCTGGCAATCTTCATTCCAGCTTGTGTTTCATCCAGCCTGGCATTTCTCATGATGTACTCTGCATATAAGTTAAATAAGTAGGGTGATAATATACAGCCTTGATGTAATCCTTTTCCTATTCTAATTGTTGCTTCTTGACCTGCATACAGATTTCTCAGGAGGCAGGTCAGGTGGTCTGGTATTCCCACCTCTTGATGAATTTTCCAATTTGTTGTGATCCATACAATCAAAGGCTTTGATGTAGTCAATAAAGCAGAAGTAGATTTTTTTTTTCTGGTATTCTCTTGCTTTTTCAATGATCCAATGGATGTTGACAATTTGATCTCTGGTTCCTCTCCCTTTTCTAAATCAAGCTTGAATCTCTGAAATTTGAAGTTCATGGTTCATATACTGTTGAAGCCTGGCTTGGAGAATTTTGATCATTACTTTGCTAGTGTGTGAAATGAATGCATTTGTGTGGTAGTTTCACCATTATTTTGCATTGCCTTTTTTGGGATTGGAATGAAAACTGACCTTTTCCAGTCCTGTGGACACTGATGAGTTTTCCAAATTTGCTGACATATTGAGTACAACACTTTCACAGTGAAAGGGTAACAGGCAAGAAGGCTAGGGGTCTCCAAATGGAGAAAATAGGCTGCAAGTGTCAGATGTTTTTTCTCTTTCTCTTAAGTGGCAGGAGGAAACAAACTACAAGTGTCAGATTTTTTTCCCTTCTCTAAACAAAATTAAAACTAGTTTCTCTTAAAATTCTGTGTTGCCATGATGACACATAGTTCTACCTGAACTTAACTTTTCTCAAATGTTGAGCTAACCAATGCACTTTTCTTATGGAAATGTTCTTCTTAAGCTATGTTAATGAACTATGTATTTACCCAAGATTCTTTTTTCTCGGGACGGTCTTGATCACTGCCTCCTGTACAATATCATGAACTTCCGTCCATAATTCTTCAGGCACCCTTTCTGTCAGTTCTACTTAAGACTCAGAACCATTAAAGGCTCAACAAACCAGTATGTTTTACTCTTACATTGTTCTAATCTACATTAATGAAACAATATATTTACTTGGAAACCTGCCTTTCGTCAAGATTCCTGTCAATTGTTTTATGGCCTGGGATTACTCACCTTGTGCCAATGTTAATTCAAAATACATACTGTGGGTGAGGTGCTTGGTGCCACTCTGAGTTTTGAGATATTTCCTTTCTCTAATTAACAGCTTGCTGATAGGCATATAACATACTGCTAAAGTTTAGCACAGGGGCACTCTTTCTGCTCCCTTCTGATGTCTAAGTCAGAAGCTTTCTCTATCTCTTTTATACTTTAATAAAACTTTATTAAACAAAAGCTCTGAGATCAAACCTTGTCTCTGGCCCTGATTGAATTCCTCTCCTCTGGAGGCCAAGAATCCGGCATCTTTCACAGCTCAACAACAACCATTCAACAGCATCATCTTTTAGGATTTGAAATAGCTCAACTGGAATTCCATCACTTCCACTAGCTTTGTTCATAGTGATGTTTCATAAGGCCCACTTGACTTCACATTCCAGGATGTCTGGCTCTAGGTGAGTGACCACACCATCATGATTATCTGGATCATGAAGGTCTTTTTTGTATAGTTCTTCTGTGTATTCTTGACACCTCTTCTTAATATCCTCTGCCTCTGCTAGGTTAATACCACTTCTGTCCTTTATTGTGCCCATCTTTGCATGAAATGTTCCCTTGGTATCTCTAATTTTCTTGAAGAGATCTCTGGTCTTTCCCATTCTATTGTTTTCCTCTATTTCTTTGCATTGACCACTGAGGAAGGCTTTCATCTCTCTCCTTGTTATTCTTTGGAACTCTGCATTCAAATGGATATATTCTTACTTTTCTCCTTTGCCTTTTGCTTCTCTTTTTTCACAGCTATTTGTAAGGCCTCAGACAAACATTTTGCTTTTTTTGCATTTTTTTCTCGGGACGGTCTTGATCATTGCCTCCTGTACAATATCATGAACTTCCGTCCATAATTCTTCAGGCACCCTTTCTGTCAGATTGAATCCCTTGAATGTATTTGTCATTTCCACTGTATAGTCATAAGATATTTGATTTAATTAATAACTGGATGACCTCGTGTTTTTCCCTACTTTCTTCAGTTTAGGTCTGAATTTTGCAATAATGAGTTCATGATCTGAGCCACTGTCAGCTCCCAGTCTTGTTTTTGTTGACTGTATAGAGCTTCTCCATCTTTGGCTGAAAAGAATATAATCAATCTGATTTCAGTATTGACTATCTGGTGATATCCATGTGTGGAGTCTTCTGTGGTGTTTTTGGAAGAGGGATACCCTATGTCCAAGGGCAGAGAAGCTGCAGCAAGATGGTAGGCATTGGAGTGGGCAGCTGCGGGGTGTTGGAACGACTTTTAGGAGATATGTCACATCCAAGGGCAAAGGAGAAGTCCCAGCAAGATGGTAGGAGGGGTGAAATCATGTTTAGAATAAAATCCTATACCCGCCATAGATGCTTAGAGGGCTCAAACCTTGTGTGCATCATGACCAGGAAACCCCACAGAGACTGATACAGAACTGTGTTTGATTGTCTTCTGGGGAGGTGTGGGTCAGCAGTAGACTCCTGAAGGGGCAGGGGCTCTGGGCACAGCAGGCCTGGGGATAGCATAAGCCCTCTTGAAGGAGGTCACTATTAACCTCACCATAGAGCCACTGGAACTTACTCAGGCCTGGGAAACTGACTCTTGGAGGGCACAAACAAAACCCAGGACCCAGGAGAAAGGAGTAGTGACCTCATAAGATGCCCTTTTCATTATAGGGGAATGGAATGGAAAAGTAGGAAGTCAAGAGATACCTGGAGTAACAGGCAAATTCGGCTTTGGAGTACAGAATGAAGCAGGGCAAAGGCTAATACAGTTTTGCCAAGAGAACACAGAGGTCATAGCAAACACCCTCTTCCAACAAATGTATGAAGGTGATGGCAAAATGACCAGGAAAAGGGACAGGAAAGTACTTTTTAAAAAGTTCTTTTCACTATATGTGAAGAATAAAATTACCTGAAGCTAAACAGTAATAAGTTGAACATATAATTAAAGCAACCACTGAAATAGCAAAACGCAAACTGACACCAAAAAGTGAAAAAAGATAAAGTAGAATTGTAAACAACAACAACAACAACAACAACTTTAATTCTAACGAAGGCAGGAAAGAAGAAATAGTAAAGCAAAGAGGAAAACAAAGAAATAAATAGAAAAACACAAAAATGAATGCTCCCCCTATAATTTTATTCATATAAACTTCTAGAAAATATGAACTAATTGACAGTGGCAGAAGGCAAATCACTGATGACCTGGGCGGGGCAGGGAGGGTAGGGAAAGGCAAGAAAGAGGATTACCAAGGAGCGTAGGAAACTTTGGAGGGTGATAGCATGTTCATATTTTGACTGTGATGTTGGTGTTTTATTTATGTAGATGAACAACCTTGGAGGTTGTTATAATCACTTTAAGACAACATTGTTGTTGTTTAGTTGCTAACTCCTGCCAGGTCTGACTCTTTTGCAACTCCATGGACTGTAGCCCTCCAAGCTCCAGTCTCCATGGGATTTCCCAGGAAAGAATACTGGAGTGGATTGCCATTTCCTTCTTGAAGTGATCTTGACCCAGGGAAAAAAACCACATCTCATATTATGTCTCCTACATTAGCAGGTGGATTCTTTACCCCTAAGCCACTAGTGAAGCCCTTAAACTTGTATCAGTTCAGTTCAGTTCAGTTCAGTCGCTCAGTCATGTCTGACTCTTTGCGACCCCATGAATCGCAGCACGCCAGGCCTCCCTGTCCATCACCAACTCCCGGAATTCACTCAGACTCACATCCATCGAGTCAGTGATGCCATCCAGCCATCTCATCCTCGGTCGTCCCCTTCTTCTCTTGCCCCCAATCCCTCCCAGCATCAGAGTCCTTTCCAATGTGTCAACTCTTCGCATGAGGTGGCCAAAGTACTGGAGTTTCAGCTTTAGCATCATTCCTTCCAAAGAAATCCCAGGGTTGATCTCCTTCAGAATGGACTGCTTGGATCTCCTTGCAGTCCAAGGGACTCTCAAGAGTGTTCTCCAACACCACAGTTCAAAAGCATCAATTCTTCGGTGCTCAGCCTTCTTCACAGTCCAACTTTCACATCCATGCATGACTTCTGGAAAAACCATAGCCTTGACTAGACAGACCTTTGTTGGCAAAGTAATGTCTCTGCTTTTGAATATGCTATCTAGGTTGGTCATAACTTCTCTTCCAAGGAGTAAGCATCTTTTAATTTCATGGATGCAATCACCATCTGCAGTGATTTTGGAGCCCCCTAAGATAAAATTTGACACTGTTTCCCGATCTATTTCCCTTGGAGTGATGGAACCGGATGCCATGATCTTCGTTTTCTGAATGTTGAGCTTTAAGCCAACTTTTTCACTCTCCTCTTTCACTTTTCATCAAGAGGCTTTTTAGTTCCTCTTCACTTTCTGCCATAAGGGTAGTGTCATCTGCATATCTGGGGTTATTGATATTTCTCCTGGCAATCTTGATTCCAGCTTGTGTTTCTTCCAGTCCAGCGTTTCTCATGATGTACTCTGCATAGAAGTTAAATAAACAGGGTGACAATATACAGCCTTGACATACTCCTTTTCCTATTTGGAACCAGTCTGTTGTGCCATGTCCAGTTCTAACTGTTGCTTTCTGGCCTGCATAAAGATTTCTCAAGAGGCAGGTCGGGTAGTCTGGTATTCCCATCTCTTTCAGAATTTTCCACAGTTTATTGTGATCCACACAGTCAAAGGCTTTGACATAGTCAATAAAGCAGAAATAAATGTTTTTTTGGAACTCTCTTGTTTTTTCCATGATCCAGCAGATGTCGGCAATTTGATTTCTGGTTCCTCTACCTTTTCTAAAACCAGCTTGAACATCAGGAAGTTCACGGTTCACGTATTGCTAAAGCCTAGCTTGGAGAATTTTGAGCATTACTTTACTAGTGTGTCGGATAAGTGCAATTGTGCAATAGTTTGAGCATTCTTTGGCATTGCCTTTCTTTGGAATTGGAATGAATACTGACCTTTTCCAGTCCTGTGGCCACTGCTGAGTTTTCCAAATGTGCTGGCATATTGAGTGCAGCACTTTCACAGCATCATCTTTCAGGATTTGAAATAGCTCTACTGGAATTCCATCACCTCCAGTAGCTTTGTTCATAGTGGTGCTTTCTAAGGCCCACTTGACTTCACATTCCAAGATGTCTGGTTCTAGATGAGTGATCACACCATCGTGATTATCCAGGTCATGAAGATCCTTTTTGTACAGTTCTTCTGTGTCTTCTTGCCATCTCTTCTTAATATCTTCTGCTTCTGTTAGGTTCATATAATTTCTGTCCTTTATCGAGCCCATCTTTGCATGAAATGTTACCTTGATATCTCTAATTTTCTTGAAAAGATCTCTAGTCTTTCCCATTCTGTTGTTTTCCTCTATTTCTTTGCATTGATCACTGAAGAAAGCTTTCTTATTTCTTCTTGTTATTCTTTGGAACTCTGCATTCAGATGCTCATACCTTTCCTTTACTCCTTGGCTTTTTGCTTCTCTTCTTTTCACAGCTATTTGTAAAACACTGGAAAAGAAAATATCATGCATCAATCTTGAATGATTATGAATCAGAATTCCCCTCTATAAAATTATTAATTATGCAGTATATTTAAATGATATTTTTTATTACTATAATATATCCTAGCTATCATTGTCAACAAGAGTCGGAAATACAGTACTTGGATGCAATCTCAAAAATGACAGAATGAACTCTGTTCATTGCCAAGGCAAAACATTCAGTATCACAGTAATCCAAGTCTACGTCCCAACCAGTAACACTGAAGAAGCTGAAGTTCAACAGTTCTGTGAAGACCTACAAGACCTTTTAGAACTAACATCCAAAAAAGATGTTCTTTTCTTTAAAGGGGACTGGAATGCAAAAGTAGGAAGTCAAGAAACACCTGGAGTAACAGGCAAATTTGGCCTTGGAATATGGAATGAAGCAAAGACTAATAGAGTTTTATCAAGAAAATTCACCGGTCATAGCAAACACCCTCTTCCAACAACACAAGAGAAGACTCTACACGTGGACACTGTCAGATGGTCAACACCAAAATCATATTGATTATATTCATTCCAGCCAAAGATGGAGAAGCTCTATACAGTCAACAGAAACAAGACCAGGAGCTGACTTTGGCTCAGATCATAAACAACTTATTGCCAAATTCAAACTTAAATTGAAGAAAGTAGGGAAAACCACTAGATCATTCAGGTATGACCTAAATCAAATCCCTTATGATTATACATTGGAAGTGAGAAATAGATTTAAGGGCCTAGATCTGATAGACAGAATGCCTGATAAACTCTGGACTGAGGTTTATGACACTGTACAGGAGAGAGGGATCAAGATCATCCCCATGGAAAAGAAATGAATAAAGTAAAATGGCTGTCTGGGGAGTCCTTACAAATAGCTGTGAAATGAAGAGAAGCAAAAAGCAAAAGGGAAAAAGAAAAATATAAACATCTGAATGCAGAGTTCCAGAAAATAGCAAGAAGAAATAAGAAAACCTTCCTCAGCCATCAATGCAAAGAAATAGAGAAAAACAACAGTATGGGAAAGACTAGAGATCTCTTCAAGAAAATTAGAGATACCAAGGGAACATTTCCCGCAAAGATGGGCTTGATAAAAGACAGAAATGGTATGGACCTAACAGAAGCAGATGATATTAAAAAGAGGTGGCAAGAATACACAGAAGAACTGTACAAAAAATTGTTCAAGATCAAGATAATCATGATGATGTAATCACTCACCTAGAGCCAGACATCCTGGAATGTGAAGTCAAGTGGGCCTTAGAAAGCATCACTACGGACAAAGCTAGTGGAGGTGATGGAATTCCAGTTGAGCTCTTTCAAATCCTGAAAGATGAGGCTGTGAAAGTGCTGCACTCAATATGCCAGCAAATTTGGAAAACTCAGCAGTGGCCTCAAGATTGGAAATGGTCAGTTTTCTTTCAATCCCAAAGAAAGGCAATGCCAAAGAATCCTCAGACTACCAAACAATTGCAATTATCTCACACGCTAGTCAAATAATGCTCAAAATTCTCCAAGCCAGGCTTCAGCAATACATCAACTGTGAACTTCCAGTTGTTCAAGCTGGTTTTAGAACAGGCAGAGGAAACAGAGATCAAATTGCCAACATCCGCTGGATCATGGAAAAAGGAAGAAAGTTCCAGAAAAAAAAACAATCTATTTCTGCTTTACTGACTATGCCAAAGCCTTTGACTGTGTGGATCACAATAAACTGTGGAAAATTCTGAAAGTGATGGGAATACCAGACCCCCTGACCTGCCTCTTGAGAAACCTATATGCAGATCGGAAGTAACAGTTAGAACTGGACACAGAACAACAGACTGGTTCCAAATAGGAAAAGGAGTACGTCAAGGCTGTATATTGTCACTCTGCTTTTTAAAATTATATGCAGAGTACATAATGAGAAACGCTGGACTGGAAGAAACACAAGCTGTAATCAAGATTGCTGGGAAAAATATCAATAACCTCAGATATGCAGATGACACTACCCTTATGGCAGAAAGTGAAGAACTAAAGACCCTCTTGATGAAAAGTGAAAGAGGAGAGTGAAAAAGTTGGCTTAAAGCTCAACATTCAGAAAATGAAGATCATGGCATCTGATCCCATCACTTCATGGGAAATAGAAGGGGAAACAGTGGAAACAGTGTCAGACTTTTCTTGGGGGAGGGGGTTCCAGAATCACTGCAGATGATGATTGCAACCATGAAATTAAAAGATGCTTACTCCTTGGAAGAAAAGTTATGACCAACCTAGATAGCATATTCAAAAGCAGAGACATTACTTTGCCAACAAAGGTCTGTCTAGTCAAGGCTATGGTTTTTCCNTGCAATCATCATCTGCGATGATGATTGCAACCATGAAATTAAAAGATGCTTACTCCTTGGAAGAAAAGTTATGACCAACCTAGATAGCATATTCAAAAGCAGAGACATTACTTTGCCAACAAAGGTCTGTCTAGTCAAGGCTATGGTTTTTCCAGTGGTCATGTATTGATGTGAGAGTTGGACTGTGAAGAAAGCTGAGTGCCGAAGAATTGATGCTTTTGAACTGTGGTGTTGGAGAAGAGTCTTGAGAGTACATTGGACTGCAAGGTGACCCAACCAGTCCATTCTGAAGGAGATCATCTGTGGGATTTGTTTGGAAGGAATGATGCTAAAGCTGAAACTCCAGTACTTTGGCCACCTCGGGCGAAGTGTTGACTTATTGGAAAAGACCCTGATTATGGGAGGGATTTGCGGGCAGGAGGAGAAGGGGATGACAGAGGATGAGATGGCTGGATGGCATCTCTGACTTGATGGACATGAGTCTCAGTGAACTCCGGGAGTTGGTGATGGACAGGGAGTCCTGGCGTGCTGCAATTCATGGGGTTACAAAGAGTCGGACATGACTGAGCAACTGAACTGAACTGATCAAACAAGTGCCATGCATTAATTTGTTTCTTGTATGATTAATACATATTTCTTGACCTAATAGCACACTTGCAAATAATATATTATATTCTTTGTATTAAAAATGGAATTTGTAACATATTGAGTGAGCTTACACTATCTTCATTTCACTATTAAAAAAAATAAATTTATTTTAATTGGAGGCTAATTACTTTACAATATTGTGTTGATTTTGCCATACATCAACACAAATCCACCTCAGGTGTACACGTGATCCCCATCCTGAACCCCCCTACCACCTTCCTCCCCATACCATCCCTCTGGGTCATCCCAGTGTACCAGCCCCGAGCATCCTGTATCATTCATTGAACCTGGACTGGCGATTCATTTCACATATGATATTGTACGTGTTTCAATGCCATTCTCCCAAATCATCCTACCCTCACCCTCTCCCACAGAGTCCAAAAGACTGTTTTATACATCTGTGTCTCTTTTGCTGTATCACATACAGGGTTATAATTACCATGTTTCTAAATTCCATATATATGTGTTAGTATACTGTATTGGTGTTTTTCTTTCTGGCTTACTTCACTCTGTATAATGATTTCCTTAATCCTTCTATCTTACCATCACTCCATCATTCTCAAGCACATCACCACATCCTCAAAAACAGACTGAAAACAAGCTGACAAACTAGCCAATATATTGGATCTTCATGTAAGTTATTCTCTTCCACCTACCCAACAAATTGCTATTCTCTGTGATCCTTCCCTGTAGTTAATATCTTCATCTTCCTTTTAAATTACTTGATGTCCTGCATATACCCTTAAAGTAAACCTCTGTCCTCTTTTACAAAGGACATCCCGACTGGTCCACTGCAATTATGTTTAAGGCACAACTGAAAATAATTATCCCCCAAATCTAATGATAACCTGTAGAAATGTAGATTAGTTTGAATATCTCAAGCTAGTTGCCTCTAGTAATAATCCACTCTATTTGTGTTTCATAAGAGTCATTTGTTTCTGTGAATGCATGACGGTGTACATCATGGTATCTAGGAGTCATTGGGCCAAAGTGATCAAGGAAAGACTGTGTAAGTTGGAAACTTTGGCAGCCAGCTGCAAAGAACCCTACTCTTGAAGTTAGACAAGAGGCCCAGCCATGGACCTTCTAGAAAATTTGTGGTCTATGTGTCAGTAAAATTCCTTGATCGAGGGTAGCATTAGATCTGTGTGGAATGGCAGGGTGAATAATTTCAAGTTCATTATCTGCATTTAAAAATCAGGAATGAATTACTCCTTTAAGAAGAAAATGCAGTGCTAAAAATATGTTTGTGTAAGCAGTCTCACTTTTTTCACTTTCTAAATTAAATACCGAGATGATTTCAACAGTGCATTTGATCCAAGTACAATTTTTAATATTTTTCCTAATATGTTATTTCCATTGTTCCTAAGGTAATTGTATGACATACCTAAAGAAAGCATGATTGATATTTTTTAACAAGCTCCCTACATCTGTCCCTGAATTCTCACATTTCAGGATATCTTCTTAAATCCCCCAACAGTTTTCTTCAGTGTTCTATACAAATACAAATATTATCACTTTAACTGAATTAACATTTCAGTACTTCATCTCCTACCTTCCCTTCTTAACTGGGCTTTTCAGAAGAGAATCTTGTTAATCAGTGCATGTACTTCATCCCTTGCCATTCAATACTAAGTCTATTCATTAATAACCATGACTTAATTACAAAATAATTCGGGGTTTTTAATAATCTTCTGGTGGCAAATGCATCAGAGGATTGTTAATGTATGTGATCGCTCCTGAATTTTTGGCACTATTTACTACTCCCATACCTTTCAAAAATCGTACTCTTGACTTTGTTACAGTGCGTTTTGACCCCTAACCTCTTTTGTTGTTCCTTATCCTACTCACTGTGGACTTCTTTTACTTCATTCCTTGTTTGAATGGTGGAGTTCATCAGGATTTCTCTTCAGTCATCTTTTTTGTGCTACATGCATGTATGCATGCTAAGTAGCTTCAGTCATGTCTGACTCATTGCAACCCTATGGACCAGAGCATACCAGGCTTCTCTGTCCATAGGATTCTCTAGGCAAGAATACTGGAGTGGTTTGCCATGCCCTTCTCCAGGGGATCTTCCTGACCCAGGGATCGAACCCACATCTTTCATATCTCCTGCATTGGCAGGTGGGTTTTTTTTTTATCACTAGTGCCACCTGGGAAGCCCCTGTGCTACTTGCTCATATCTAAATATCACCAATGTTCTCATGATTATATAATCTTTTCCCCCAACCCAAACTTCATTATTGGCTTTCAGACCTGTGAAACTGCTTCCT
The DNA here is from genome assembly GCA_006410675.1 of Oreotragus oreotragus. Lineage (NCBI taxonomy): Eukaryota > Metazoa > Chordata > Mammalia > Artiodactyla > Bovidae > Oreotragus > Oreotragus oreotragus. The sequence continues at coordinate 17,024 of SJYX01002267.1, forward strand.
CTTTGGCATGGTAACCTTAGCTAAAGTGTGGGAGTGAGACTTTGTCATATGGTCTTTCTGATTCCATATTCTCCTGTTTTTCATGCTCTGGCAGTCAAATCACAGCCTTTAGAACCTTCTAGACTTCTTTTCTTCTTTACCTTTGATGTTGATATTCAACCAAGCTATCCATTCCTCTACCTTTGTGTTTCCAGATCTCTTTGGTTTCCAACAAAATCATGGTTTTGCTACTGTTAAGGCAATGACTTCCTTTTATTACTCTCAAAGCCTCAGAAACTGTTTGTTATATCACTGCTCAAATGATCTTTATACAAGTCAATCTGCTATATATCTTTTCTCACATTTCTTCATGAAATACTTATTCCCTTTATTTTACCTCCTAAACATATTATTTAAGATCATTTATAGACTGTTGACTAAACTCTTTAGTCTCCATCTGCATGTTTTACCCTCAAAATTCATGTTGTCACCCTGCAAAACTAATTGAAGATAAGCAAATGAGCAATCCTCTGATGTCTCTGGGCTATCACTCAGCCTGAAACGACCTTAGTGATTATCCTCATTCTTTGTTTAAGTTTATTCTAAACTTAAAACTTCAGTTTAGAAGTCACCTCTTATGACTTTTGGGATTTCAGCCTTTACTATTAACACAACCTTTCTTCTTTATACTCCAGAGGCTTTCCTGATCATTCTGCATTAGATGATTAATTTTTCATTAGTTTCTTGAAGTCAGTGATTTTTGGATTTCCTCTAGATGTTTTTAGCAAAAGCATATGACATGAAATAAAATGGTGAAACATCATTTACTGAGAATAAAATGAAGGAGGATATCCTGTTCCAGCCAGAGTCTGGTGCATCACCTAATCAGGTGACCTTCCTTGGGTTGAGTTTTGCTGATGGTCTCATTGTTTTACTTTTGTAGTCATGTGACTCTGTGTCATCACAGTGAGAAAAATACATTTGAAGAACAAAGAAGCATGAAGATATTAGAAAATGTAGAGATAAAACATCACCAATTAAAATAAAATGCCTTTTAATGTATGAAATTCTAGGTTTTATTCATTTTAATACATTATTTTTACATTTTATCCTATGACAAGCTTAGATTTATTTTATTTTATTTATTTTTTTTGTTGTTGTTGTTAACCAGGTTGGCTTTTTTTTTTTTTTTTGTATTTATTTATTTTTTTACACGAACTCCCAAACATGAACCCCCCTCCCACCTCCCACCCCACATCATCCCTCCAGATCATCCCCATACACCAGCCCCAAGCGTCCTGCATCCTGCATTGAACATAGACTGGCAATTCATTTCTTACATGATAGTGTACAAATTTCAATGCTATTCTCCCAAATCATCCCACCCTCTCCCTCTCCTTCTCCCTCAGAGTCCAAGTTGGCCTAAATTTTGTATTTAGCACAGCCCAATTTTATATATAAAAATGTAGAACTTATATTTAAGATTGCTCCATTTAGTAACACATACTCACTGTGCTGTGCTGCACTTAGTCACTCAGTCATGTCCAACTCTTAACATATGCTTTAAAATGGTCATTGCATAAGAGGGAAACAAGCTGCTTGCGTTGCTAAAGGGAATTGGCAAAAAAAGCTGATCGCATAACTTGTATCTCTTTTTGCACATACTGTGCCAAGAGAAAATGCTTATAAGGTTATTTCACTTACTTGAATATTATAATGTGCAGTCAATTATGAATGATAATATAACCATAGATTCCTTATACTAATAAGGACAATAATAATAGAAATAATACATATTGTTTAGAAGGGGTTTCCCTGTGGCTCAATGATAAAGGATCTGCCTGCCAAACAGGAGACACAAGTTCAGTCCCTGGGTTCAGAAGATCTGCTGGAGAAGGAAATGGCAACCCACCCCAGTATTCTTGCCTGGGAAATCCCATGGATAGAGGAGCCTGGCAGGCTGCAGTCCATGGGGTCACAAAAGAATTGGACATGACTTAACAACTGAAAAACAACAATACTTAAGATAACAGAGTCAGTTCCTCGTTAGATTATTTAAATACATAGAATTTAAATAACAAGAGTTGTGCAATTTATTGAATGCAATATGACATTTTCAGCAGCATTTGTAGTTCATAATAATGAAGAACAATAAATTATTTCTAGGAGGAGACAATAAATCTCCAAATGCTATTTGATTTGACAACACATTTTGGTGTCAGGCTTTAAAAAAGGCTATATTCTATTGTGGTATATATATATATATTTACATTATATTATACACATAAATATACCTATTCATATGCCTTTTTATATCTAGATTATGAATGAAGTGAAAGTGTTAGTTGCTTAGTCATTCTGATTCTTTGTGACTCCATGCACTGCAGCCCACCAGGCTCCTCTGTCCATTGAATTCTCCAGGCAAGAATACTGGAGTGGATAGCCAATCCTTTCTCCAGGGTATCTTCCAGACCAGGGATAGAACTTGGATCTCCTGCACTGCAGGAAGATTTTTTACCATCAAGCCACCAGGGAAGCCCTAGATTATGAATACACCTATTCTTAATCTAATATAGATGCATTATTTTGACTATTTCAATTGTAATTTAAATATATGATTTTGAGGATAAATGCATCTAATATACCTGCTTAAGTTACCTGTGGAATTAATTCTTTTTACCATATATTAGTTAAATAATGAATTTATCTAGGTTAAGAAAGCATATTAAGATCCATAAGAATATATTACCATTGAAACTAGATACTTAAAACCTCAGGAGAGTTTATTGAAGTTTTTTTTTTTTTTTCACTTTATTTTACTTTACAATACTGTGTTGGTTTTGCCATACATCAACATGAATCCACCAAGGGTGTACATGAGTTCCCAATCCTGAACCCCTCCCCCCCATTTCCCTCCCTATACCATCTCTCTGGGTCATCCCAGTGCACCAGCCCCAAGCATCCTGTATCCTGCATTGAACCTANCATGAGTTCCCAATCCTGAACCCCTCCCCCCCATTTCCCTCCCTATACCATCTCTCTGGGTCATCCCAGTGCACCAGCCCCAAGCATCCTGTATCCTGCATTGAACCTAGATTGGCGATTTGTTTCTTACATGATATTATACATGTTTCAATGCCATTCAAGGAAATGTATGCAAAAGTTTCAAAAACAAATGATACCGAAGAGTTTGCAATGAGAAGTAAAAGACCAATATCTTGTGTCTTCTGTCCTAAGCTTACAAATCAATTTATAAATTTTAGAGAAGTACTTATAGATGTCTGATATGATAGAGGATTGTCAAGTTCTTCTTTCCTCAATAATAATATTACAAGCCCTCAATAGTCAATTTTTCCTATGACAAGAATGTTCATAAATTTTTTTTTTCCCCCACAGAGTAGAATCTTATAGGTCATTATAGGATGTTGTTACACTTACCCTTCTCTCCACCACTCTTAATTTATTTAATTCTCTTCTTTTACCTGTTGTATCTTTGTTTTTACATTTTCTGGCATTACTTGATCATTATTATGCAAATTCTGTTCACTTCACTACCAGGACTCAATGGGAAAGTATATATTTTCTCCTAGAATTATTCAAGTTAAAATCTTTACATCATGTATTGGAAGTGTCACAAGTATAGAGTTCAAATGGAGTCTCTTATTTAACACTAGTCCAGGTCACCTTCCAGGCTCTTGATAACTACAGCTAATCTACAATTTCCCCTCTTGCCCCTCCTTACTTCTGTAATATTCTACTCACCTGATCCAATTCAGATTCATTGGTTTCCAGGCTGCCTGTGGGTATGTTTTTCAGGTTCTTCTCTTCACCTTTCTTCTATGCCTGATCCAGTATATTGAACATAATTTTACTTTATTTTTGTATCTTCATCTTTTCCTTGAATACATTTTCAAGTAGATGTAAAGAAATTGTACTTAACTTTATGAATCCTTCCAATGGCCAAAAAATCTTTTGGTGATTTCATATGTACTTCAATATTTTGGCTTAATATATAATTCTTAGTTTAAAAATAATGCTCAGTACATTGAAGGCAGAAATGGACTAAGATATAAGTCATATATAGCCTATAATAAAGTTAGAAGTTATGTGAATAAATTCAAATTTTTATTTTTAAAAACCTGTCAGTCAATACTGCTATCCATTAAGAAAAATAACAAACACAAAATTCAATTCTTAATTTATATACCTGTTCATTTGATAAATATTTTTAGGACATATTATATGCCAAGTTGGATACTGGTAATGAAGAATATACTGTTGAACAAAACAGATATGAAAAAGGCGAAAGCATGAAATAAAGCCAAGTGATTATGTTCTTACTAGGTTTTAAAATACTATGGCAGGAATACTGAATATCAGGTATTTAGTAGAAAGTGTATAATATATTCTGCTTTAAACTTACATATACTGATTGAAAGAATAGATAAGAAATGGAATAATAAAGTAACATTTACTAATAATAGAAATAATAAAAGCAAAATTTGTGAAATTAGTGAAACAATATATGTGGGAGAACTACAAAGAGTAGGCAACTTTGATCCACATAAAAGTTTGACTATATTTGAAATAATCTTTTAAATTATCTGTAAAGTTATTTAATACACCTTTTATCTTTTTTTCCTCCCCTACTTCCTCACTGTTGTTCCAAATTCATACAAAAGTATTAACACTACATATTTAAGAACTGTTTGAAACTTTTTATGTTCTGTTGGCACTGATGGATGCATAAGGAATGTTACAACAATGTGATTTGATCTTTAAATCAGGATATTCTCTGTAGAGATCTTGGGGACAAAGAGTTTAAATGAGCTTTTAGAAAGCTGAGGGAAAGAACATAAACACAATACACCAACACAGTCACTTCTCTTGACCTTAGAAAAATCTTTGGAGGTTGCATGATAAGGTCTATTATAAAATGAACAATAGTTAAAAGGGCATTTGGGATTCAAGGTGACTCCTTTGTAAAGAGGATTCTATTGTCTCTTCTATATTAATTATGCTTTGATTGGCTTTCTATATAGAAGAAATACATTTTATTGTGTAGAATTCCTATGCCTGAAATTAACCATAAAAAAAAGAGTTATAAATATATTTGAATTAAAACTGTTTAAAATGAGAAACTGGTTCTGTAAAAAATGCTAATGATAGATGATAGCTATCTATTCCTAACCAGATACTTGATTTGCATAGTTAAATATAAGACTTTGTTTCCCAGAATGCCACCTATAGGATTTGCTAAATAAAATTTCAGTACTTCTGGCACAGCCTACAATCTGTAAATATTGATCTGTTATTAAGGAATGTTTTAGTCTGGGCTTTGTAGAAGATAGAACTTGAAACAAAACTTAGTATTGATGCTTTATTTATTGTGTAATATAATTCCAGAACAGGAGAAAGGGAAAATGGAAGCAGAGAAAGCTGGAAAGCAAATACAAAGTTTTCTGAGGTATCGAAGCAGGTTGGTTCTGACGCTGTAATTGATCGTCATCATTTACTTCTCAACTCAGTTCAGTTCAGTTCAGTTCAGTCGCTCAGTCGTGTCCGACTCTTTGTGACCCCATGAATCGCAG